>CAIGQZ010031614.1:2018590-2038764 GCA_903798205.1 Danio tinwini | reverse complement strand
CCATTTTTTGCATTATAGCAATATAAATATATATATATATACCAAATAAAAGTTGCAGCTTAATGTTAAAAAAATAATAACAAAATAGCAATTTATTAAATGTCTATTTTATCTTTAGTATTTTCTATATTATTTTAATGAAAACTAATTGTATTTACACACCATCGATAATATTGCTATAATGCAAAAATGGTTTCTATTATATCAATAGTATTATATTAAATACTTCAAATAAAAAATCTAATTGTTGTTTAAATTGTTAAATATTACTGTAATACAAAAGACAAAATATTACAGTAATTAGAATCTTGTGAAAATTAAACAATTACTGTAATGCTCAATATAGTTAGTATATAAATACAGTATTTGTTTAATATAAAACAAATATTTCCAATTAATAAAAATATAATTTAAAGTTTTAAATCCGACACAAAAAATGTTTTGAGGCCAATTTGAGATGAAACTATTAAATAAAAGATTATAAAAAATTATTCAATATTATTTCTTAGATTCAGCCTGTGAGCTTCAAGCATCCTCTCCAACAAACACAGCAGAAACACTTTTATATGACTCTGAGGTCACAAACAGTGGCTGAACATTATAAACATTAAATAAGATTAAATACTTTAAATAAAAAATATAATTAAGTTAAAATGTTTAACTTTCCCAGTACTGGGTTGCGTCCTAAATGGCATTTGCCAAAATAAATGGAGGTTCTGACAAATCAGGGACTAAGCCAAAGGAAAATTAATGAATGAATAAAATACAAAACATTTTGCATTACAGTACTTCACTGTAAAATAAAAATGACAGTAATACTACAATCCACTAACTTCCAGTGAGCACTCAAACTTTAAGGCAAAATATTTTCTTTTAACTGAGGTAAAATTATACTCCCAGCATGTTTTCTCGAGCTTCAAGCATCCTCTCCAACAACCAACACAGCAGAAACGCATTCATTACTTTTATGACTCTGAGGTCACAAACAGCGGCTGAACATTATAAACATTAAATAATATTAAATACTATAATATATATAATTAAGTTAAAATATGAAACTTTTCCAGTAATGGGTTTCGACTCGAATGGCATATGCCGGAACAGTTGGCAGTTCATTCCGATGTGGTGACCCCTGATAAATCATGGACTAAGCCGAAAGAAAATGAATGAATGAATAAAATATTAAACAATTTGCATTACAGTACTTTACTGTAAAATAAAAATTACAGTAATACTATAATCCACTAACTTCCAGTGAGCACTCAAACTTTCTTAAGGCAAAATATTATTTTCTTTCAATTGGGAGTGAAATGATTTAGATATTTCCAGCATGTTTTCTCGAGCTTCAATCATCCTCTCCAACAACCACACAGCAGAAACGCATTCATTACTTTTATATGCCTTCACTGCAAAAAAAAAATACAAATTACAGTAATAGTATAATCAACTAACTTCCAGTGAGCATTCAAAATGTCATAAACGTAAATATTTGAGGTGAAATTATGATATTTCCAGCATGTTTTCTTGAGATTCAGCCTGTGGGCTTCAATCATCCTCTCCAACAACCAACACAGCAGAAACACTTTCATTACTTTTATATGACTCTAAGGTCACAAACAGCGTCTGACCTCAGATTTCCTGACACAGGAAGAGATTTCTGACGGTTTAAATCCAGACAGTGGAGTGACACGGTTCAGTCGGCTGCCGCTGAGCACCAACGAAGGCCTCAGACGGCAGAAAAACAGCATTTATCTCAGCCTTTCATCCCCCGGCGTACTTCAGAAATAACGAGAGAGCGAGAGCGACAGAGAGACGATGCTAGAGAGCAGGATCTGAACGCACGTTTTCTCCAAAGAAAAAAACAACAAGCTCTTCCTGAGACCTTGTTTAGCGTCAAAGTCACAGAATTACAGCGGCTCTAAGATTCAAGACAGAGGTTTAAAGTTACGTACCTGTAGTCTGAGGAATAGTTTGGTGTTTTTGTTCCTAATTCCACCTTTTTGCTTCCTCTCTCTTTTTATCTCTAGCTTTCTATATCCACTAGAGCCGTGCTAATGGTACTGTGAGAGCGACAGACTGAATGCATATGTGTGTGTGTGTGTGTGTGTGGAGGGAGGGATTGTTTGTGTATTTGCGCTGAGGCAGCGAGCTGAAAGCCCAACTGACTCGTAATCACACACTCATTAATACAAGGTCACGGCAGGGACGAGAAAGAGAGACTGATGCTGAGAGACTTTTAGAGAGAAAATCAGGATCAAAGTATGAAAGGTAACAAAAGATGAACACTTTTGTATTGTGCTAAAATCAACACACCAGAGCAAAAACAACAAAAAATAGCCGCTTGTTTTTTATCATTGAATGAAAAAAGTTAATAGTAACTTTTTCTCTCGTAATTTCTGGGTTTTTATTCTTCAAATTGTATTTAAAACTCTTTAAATATTTTTTTCTCTCTCAAAATTGCATGCTAAAAACTCACAGATCTAACTTTTTTCTCAAAATTGTGTTTAGGTGTCAAAATTGTGAATAACATTTTAAATGAAAAGTTTCTTATAACTAATTTCTCTTATCTTTGCCAGGATGACAGTGTATAATTCATTTTGGCATAAGACGTTTTTCCGGACTCAAACCCACGCGATTTTCACTGGCGTCGAGCAGAAGAGTATGTAAAAATCACTACTTGACATTAGATGGTGCTACACAACTTTAAGTTTCTGACACGCGCTTGTAGCACAGAAGAAAGTTGACACGCTTGTTGTTAAAGTTACTGGCGATTCGAACAAGCATGGATGGTTCAAATAGCAGCTTCAGCTCTAGCGATGATTATTGTTCACCAGTGCAATAAGCAGCTCCACGTTCATATCACCTCTGGGCATCTTCTTCAATATGCGCTCGCATTGACAGATTTGCGCTTGAGCGTCTCCAAGTGCTGTTTACTGAAACTTCAGCAGCTCAGAGCACCTGCACAAAAGTCCAAATCTGATTGGTGGAGAGGGTTTTGATGTGGCGCATGAGGCGTTTCTTTAAAAATGACGCTTTTACGCCTGACGTTTTGCACGTTGGTGTGCACGATCACATTGGTGCACTTTATTTAATCACGAGGCGTTGAACATCGACGGAAAATGCAAGCAAAAAGCATTCCGGTGTGCACGGGCCTTTAGTCCATTTATTTATCAGGGGTCACCACAGCGAAATGAACAGACAACTATTCCAACATATGTTTTACGCAGCGGATGCCCTTCCAGCCACAACTTTAACTTTAACAACTCTGCTGCGCTGTGTTTCACAGAAACCTGGCTGAACGAAGCCATTCCGGACAGCGCATTACACTTACCGGACTTTCAGCTGTACAGAGCAGATCGCGATACGGAGTCAACGGGCAAAACACGCGGTGGTGGGACATGCTTTTACATCAACAGGAGATGGTGTACGGATGTAACTGTGTTAAAGAAGATGTGCTGTCCTGATGTGGAAGCGCTTTTCATTAACTGTAAGCCGTTTTATGCACCGCGGGAGTTCTCCTCGTTCATTTCTGTCTGTGTTTACATTCCACCACAAGCACACGTGAGGACTGCGTTACAACAGCTGTCTGATCTGATCACAGAGACTGAACAACGACACCCGGACTCTGCTTTTATCATTCTCGGTGACTTTAATCAGGCAAAACTCACACACGAGCTGCCTAAATTCAAACAGCACATCACATGCCCCAGCAGAGACAATAACATTTTGGATCATTGCTACACCACAATAAAGGATGCATATCGCTCTGTCGCCAGAGCAGCTTTAGGACTCTCCGACCACTGCCTGGTTCATCTTATACCAACTTACAGGCAAAAACTTAAAACTACTAAGCCAGTATTAAGGACTGTTAAGAGATGGACCAACGACACAGAGCAGGTCTTACAAGCCTGTTTTGAATGCACTGATTGGAGTGTTTTTGAAGCTGCAGCCACCAACCTAGACGAGCTCACAGAGACTGTAACATCATACATCAGTTTCTGTGAGGAGTTATGCATCCCTACCAGGACCTACTTATCATTTAACAATGATAAACCATGGTTTACACCAAAACTTAGACAGCTTCGTCATGAAAAAGAGGATGCCTACAGGAGCGGGGACAGGATTTTATACAATCAGGCCAGGAACACACTGACAAAGGAGATTGGTGTGGCCAAGAAAAGCTATGCCAAAAAGCTGCAAAACCAGTTTTCTGCCAACGACCCTGCATCAGTATGGAAAGGCCTGAAAGACATCACAAATTATAAAACGCCATCCCCCAGTATCGACTGCAACAAACATCTTGCAAACGAGCTGAATATCTTCTATTGTAGATTTGACACCTCTGACCAGACACCTCACACCCACCCGGATCATCTCCCTACACAGCCATCAACACCTCCAGCCATCTCCCTCTCACCCCCTGCACTTCAGATCAGTGAGGATAATGGGCATCAGATCCTCAGTAAACAGCCATCAACACCTCCAGCCATCCCCTTCTCCACCCCGGCACTTCAGATCAGTGAAGATAATGTGCGTCAGATCTTCAGTAAACAGAGGAGACGAAAAGCACCAGGTCCAGATAGTGTTTCACCAGCCTGTCTGAAAACTTGTGCGGACCAACTGGCTCCCATTTTCACACAGATCTTCAACAGATCACTGGAACAGAGCAAAGTTCCATCCTGCTTCAAATGCTCCACCATCATCCCAATACCAAAGAAACCAAAGATCACAGGACTCAATGACTACAGACCTGTTGCCTTAACATCTGTGGCCATGAAGTCATTCGAAAGACTGGTGCTAGCTTATCTGAAGGACATCACTGGACCTTTGCTGGACCCCCTGCAGTTTGCCTATAGAGCAAACCGGTCTGTGGATGATGCAGTCAATATGGGACTGCATTATATCCTAGAACATCTGGACAAACCAGGGAACTACGCAAGGATACTGTTTGTGGACTTCAGTTCTGCCTTTAACACCATCGTCCCATCACTGCTCGAGAACAAACTGACCCAGCTGTCTGTCCCTAGCTCTGTCTGTCAATGGATCACCAGCTTTCTGACAGATAGACAACAGCTAGTCAGAATGGGCAAAATCACATCCGACAGCCGCACCATCAGCACTGGTGCCCCCCAGGGATGTGTTCTCTTCCCACTGCTCTTCTCCCTGTACACAAACGACTGCACTGCAAAAGACCCCTCCATTAAGCTCTTGAAGTTTGCGGATGACACTACTGTTATCGGCCTCATCCGGAACGGTGACGAGTCTGCATACAGACAGGAGGTGGAGCGGCTGGCTTTATGGTGCAGATACAACAACCTGGAGCTGAACACGCTCAAAACAGTGGAGATGATAGTGGACTTTAGGAGAAACCCCCTTGCACTCCCCCCACTCACCATCATGAACAGCACTGTGGCTGCAGTAGAGTCATTCAGGTTCCTGGGCACCACCATCTCTCAGGATCTGAAGTGGGACATTCACATAGACTCCATTGTAAAGAAAGCCCAGCAGAGACTGTACTTCCTTCGTCAGCTGAGAAAGTTCAACCTGCCACAGGAGCTGCTCGTACAGTTCTACTCAGCTGTCATCCAATCCATCCTCTGCAATCACCGTCTGGTTCAGCTCAGCTGCCAAAACCGACCTCCGTAGACTACAGCGAATAGTCCGGACTGCTGAACGAAACACTGGCACTACCCTTCCCACACTTCAAGAACTGTACTCTTCCAGAGTGAGTAAAAGGGCTCGTAAAATCACTCTGGACGCCTCACACCCAGCACACTACCTGTTCGAACTGTTACCGTCTGGTCGGCGCTACAGAGCACCAAGCACAAAAACAGATAGACACAGGAAAAGTTTCTTTCCTCAGGCCATCTACCTCATGAACAGTTAAATATTCCCCTACTGTGCAATAAACGTGCAATACTTTCTCATACGCACTTGTACACAGCACCTTATAACCTGTATATTTACAACATATCTGTACATACATTCAACATCCAGATCTTTTTGACTAACTGCATCTCTGTTTAATGTTTATTGCCTTTTCTTTTCTTGTATTTAATTTTGTGTTGTCACTCGTCCCTTTATGTACACTGGAAGCTTCTGTTGCCAAAACAAATTCCTTGTGTGTGTGAAGCACACTTGGCAATAAAACTGATTCTGATTCTGAACTTAGTACTGGGAAAGGTCACAAATTAATGCACACTTATTTTAACAGCAGTGGTTTGTTCTGTAGACAATCAAAAAAAATCTTAAGGGGATAACAATATTGAGATTAAAAATGTATAGTACTAAACTCAACACAACAGAAAAAAAACATTCTGTGTGAATGGCCACTTGTTTCCATCACTAAATGAAAAAGTTAATTGTGACTTTTATTATTAATACTTTTATCGGTAATACATTTAGTCTTTTTTTCCTCAAAATTGCATGCTAAAAACAAAAAAGTTGTAAGATTTGTATAACATTTTATATTAATTTACTAATATTTATAGTATTAGTGTGGGGTTCCTCCGGGTGCTCCGGTTTCCCCCACAGCCCAAACACATGTGCTATAGGGGAATTGATTAACTAAATTGGCCGTAGTGTATGAGTGTAAATGAGTGTGTATGGATGTTTCCCAGTGTTGAGTTGCAGCTGAAAGGGCATCCGCTGCGTAAAACATATGCTGGATAAATTGGCGGTTCATTCCGCTGTGGTGACCCCAGATTAATAAAGGGACTAAGCTAAAAAGAAAATGAATGAATTTATATTATTCCTAGCAATTTTTTATAATGAATTTATTTTGTCTTTGCCATGATGACAGTTCATAGTATTTAACTAGTAACTGTGCAAGATACTAGTATTCAACTTAAAGTGTAATTAAAAGACTTAACTAAGTTAATTAGGTTAACTAGGCAAGTTTGGTTATTTAGGAAAGTCATCAGACAACAGTGATTTGTTCGATAGACAATGCAAAAAATACTTCTTAAGGGGATATAATAATATTGGGCTTAAAAATAATTAAAACAAAATGCACTTTTATTCACTCATTAATTCAAGACAACAAATTAATGCACGATTATAAATACAAGCTCATTGCAGGGACTAAAAAAGAGACTGCTGCTGAAAGACACCATCGTCTGTCAGAGAGAAAAAGAGGATAAAAGTATGAAAGGAAACAGAATATATTGCGTGAAATTAAACTTCACACTGAACTCCACCATCTCAATGAAGTTTTCCTCCATGCACTACGCTAACAGGTAATGTGATGTGGTAATGCATGAAACCATCCGTAAAACGGCGAGTATCATTGTGCGTTCCTGACTATACGTTGCTGCTGTTCTAAGAAGATTGTCTGGTGTAAATGTAATTCTTTCCTGGGCTGAAACGCTGTGAGCAGAGTGCATACGGACAATCAGCTTACTCTGGTAAATCAGTTCTCATGTCTGAAAACAGGCCAACAGCAACAAATGAGCACAAGAGAAAATCAAACCCAGCTAGCAGGGAACAGCCAGAACTTTAGCTAGCATTCACAAAGTTATCAACATTTTTCCTATAAGGTTAAAGAGTTCACCTTAAATTTCATCCTTCACTTACTCCAAACAAGACACATGCTGATATTCAATAATTTAATATTTTGTAATAACGAACATGGACAATATTGATATTGTTGGCACATATTTATTATTTAAATTTGTATAATGTTTAAGAACATTTAGATTGTTGTATTAAGTCTTAATAGGCAATGCAGCATTTTCACATGTTAATCTGGCCAACGACATTGAAATTTTAGTGACTATAAGTCTTTTGTTCTTATTAATCTTAACTGATGGTAATTTCTTAATATTTTAATAACGCATTAACATTAAGGTTTTAATGTTTTTTAGCTACAATTTTATTTGTAATAATCATTATATCTAATATATTTGAGCACAATACAGATTTGTAATTACAATGGATGAACAAATACATTTAAAAGTATATGATATATGAAATATATGATATATGAAAAATATCTAATATTACATTGCAATATTTGTTGCATTTACAGTGCTTCCCACAGGTTTGAGATATGCTTGCGGTGGTAGCCGGATTTAAAAACACCTTTACCCCCAGCACATTAATGTTTAACTACATGCGACAAACAAAAAAAATGTGATTTTTAACTATATTTTTATTTATTATGACCCTGTTATACACCTTTTCTTTTCAATCGGTTAAAGTTATTAAAAAGGCTGTTAAAATAAAAGAAATTCACTATTTCTCTTACTTTTTTTACGCTATTTAGGAGCCATGTGCACCCACTGATAGGTAAAGGCTGCTCTCTCTCTTTCTCTAAAGTTGCTTTACTGGCATACATTGTGTACAGTATTGCCAAAGCATATGTATAAAGTATGTAATATATTACAGCAAATGAGTAAAAAATCAAAAAGGGGGAATAAAAATAGACACTATAGCTAAAATGATAATAATTACAAGAACAAAAAGTGTAGATTATTTAAATAAGGCAAATTAGTTGATTAACCATGACTAATGGTGTACAAATATTTTGCAGCCAGTATAGATGTCATTTTGTTTCTCTATATAGTGAAGCTTATCTGAGTCGTTTATGAAATAATTATTAATTTAATGTTTCTCTTGTAGCTGTGCACGTGCAGTCAGCTGTTAAAAGATAATGCAAAAACGCATAGAAATAACAGCTACTTTAGAAAGCGAAAGCAAAAGCCGAATCCCGGAAATTTTAGGAGATTCAGAAACTATGACCGGACGCATTCTGGTGCAAAAGGCACGTCTGCAGAGCACGTGAGTGTGTACAGGTCTTGCACACAGAACCAGCAGGAAATGTGTAGAGCTATAGAAGATTTTCTACTGGTTAATCAATCAGAAATGTTTGGCTTTCTTGGGTGGATACAAAAAAAGTGTAAAAGATTGATAATAATAGTATTATTTATGTGTCACCACCAAATATACTTGGGCAGCCGTTAAAATACCTGGGCGGCCCAACCAAGTTAAGTCTATGTGTGAGAAGCACTGATGTATGACATACTTACAGATCCAAATATGAACTTGTATGTCATATATGTAATTTGCATATATTTGCATGGACCAGATTTCTGGGATAAAGCAAAGTAATGAACAAAAGCTGTCACTGAAGCAAAAGGTACACATTTATACTATATATAAATAGTCCATATTGGTACTTTAAAGGCACTTATTATTGAAGCTCAGCCCCACTGACAGCTTTTATTTCTGAGAGCGTCTGCTTAATGACATTTAACTTGCTAAAAACTGTCTAATACATCAATCAGACATTATATAGTAGATTGCGTGCATCATCCTCATTATTTAGAGGCATTTGAGTATCAAGTATGAATGCAACAGGCTTTACAGAGTTAAACTAACCTCTAGCTTCAGTTTAAGCTGGTTTTGACCAGTTGAGAGCAAAAGCAATCAATGTCCAGCTCCATTAGTGACAGAAGCCTGAAGCGTGAAACTGTCACATTCAGAAACACTTCTAAAGCACATATAGATCACATTATGGTGATGTAAACACACATGGGGCCTTTAGACTACTAATGAGAGAAGGCATCTCTTAGTACATTCAGGCCATTTTATGCCTGATATTAAGAGCTCAGTTAAGAAACATTATCATTCCCACTTGGAATTAACATGCATTCAAATGTGTCTGTTCTGATCAGATTTCATTACGCTTTATATCACTTTTGCTGGACCTAAAAAAATGACCAAACTTGTCATATGGCTTGCACATAGTTTTTATGACATGCAGACAAAAGGTCTGTTTTGTGGCTGTGATTAGATTGAAATTAATACAACCTGATTGCAGGTGTAAATGGGGTGTTTCATTAAGAAGATCTATAAAAACTAGGGCTGCATGATATTGGTAAAATCTGACATTGCGATACTTTGTTTTGCTGCAATATATATTGTAGCATGAATATAATTTTCATCAGATGATTTAAAAAAACTATTTGGAAAGAGATTTCATTAATTTAGATCGATTGGGATATCACTTTTTCTATGCAGTGAATCTGCATAAAATATAATCATTTACAAACATATAAAAATATAACAGAGCAGAAATAAAACTTAAACAGTGTTTTATGGTTTTCAGAGGGGTCTAACAGTATTCAAATATATAAATTGAACAATCAAACGTAAAATAACATGGCCATTATTGTATAAACAATTTCATGGAATAATATCTTTATCTTTTAATCTTTAATAAGTAATCTAATCCTGCAATGTGACTATTGTGGATACATACATTGCAATATCAATGCTCAAATTAAATATCGTTCAGCCCTAAAAAAAACTATGATAAAAATACCGATATAAATGTGGGGTTAGTCACCTAACCCTTGGTCTTAGAAAATGGATATCAAAACATGACACACAACCTTTATAATGTGAGATATCTGCACACAGCTGCAACAAATCTTTTAACGTACACGAACCCCTCAGGCTAGAGATGTACTGCATACGCATAAACATGCGTCAATGTTTAGCCAAAACACGTGAGCACAGAGCTTGTGCTGCTGCCAGTGAATGTGATGGGTTATAACCAGAGCCAGACAGAATCTGCTGACTTTTCCCCTATTTCTATGCAGGATTTTGGGGAAAAAAAAAAAACAAATCTGTGGATTTATGTGGAATAATTTTTTAAGTGCAGGAATAAAATAAAATAATACATAAACATAAAAAATATAATCAAAATACAATTAGAACCACTTGTTTGCTAAACAAAGCTACAGCAGTTCTCTCATATTACACATCCACTAAAAGAGAAAATATTACTTGCATTGTACATAATATACCTCAACATGTGCATATTTTTTAACAATATTATTTATTCATTTTCCTTCGGCTTAGTCCCTTATATATCAGAAGTCGCCACATCGGAATAAACTGCCAACTATTCCAGCATGTTTTACGCAGGGGATGCCCTTCTAGCATCAGCTCATTTCTAGGAAACATCCATACACTCTCACATTCACACACTCATTCACTAGCGCATGTGTATGGACTGTGGGGAAAACGGAACACCCAGAAGAAAACCACTCCAACACGGAAAGAACATGCAAACTCCACACAGAAACGCCAACTGGCCCAGCAGGGACTCGAACCAGTGACCTTCTTGCTGTGAGGCGACAGTGCCACTGTGCCGCCTCAATATTACTGAAATTAATATAAAAACTGAAGGAATATATATTTACACACATGTAATTAAACAGATTAATTGATAAGCTCAAAAATAAGTGGATTTCTGAGCACACCGATTCTATGTGGGTCTAGTTGTAACCAGAGCTGGATAGTAATGGAGTATATGCATTCTGAATTACGTAACCAGATTACAAAAATCAAGTACTTGTAATTAGACTAAACTACTTTTGAAATATTAATAATCATACTAGTTATTTTTTATGTATTGCATGATACATGATACATAATGACAGTAAATAGTTTTTAAAAAATGTTTATATTTTTTATAGTAATCCTGCCGCTTGTGTTTGTGAATGTATTTTCAAGGTATGCTGTTTTTTATTAATACTGTCATCTTCCTGTATTTTTAGGATGAATATTTGATGTTGCAGTGATATTGCTGTGAAGTTCATGCTTTTCAATATTGTTTTTTGTAATGTGGCTGTTTTCTAAATGTATTCTTTTTGAAGTAAATGCTTTTAAGTCATAAGATGTGAATGTGTTTTCCTGTTACTATCAGCAAACACTAACAGTGAGGTATATTAGTGTGAATGTTATAAAACATTGACTCTTCCTCATTTCACTTTAAACAGAAGCTGTTCAGGCTCTTGTTGCTGATAATGAATGAAGATATATATATATATATATATATATATACATATATATATATATATTTTTTTTTTATTTCTATCTGTTTAAACAGTACAAAATTATCCTACTTCAGTATATGTGACATCAAATAACGTTTAGCACAAAATAAATCCAAAAGCACACAGATTACCTTTCATAAATGTGTAATCTAAGCGATTATATTACTGACTACAAATTCTGTAATGCAATTTGCAATCATTAACTGATTACACTTCATATGTAATCTACCCAGCTCTGTGTGTAAGTTAACTAATTAGCTGTAAAGGTTAAAACAACAACACTAAAATGAGGAGTAGTTACAAATTCTCTAACCTCAACGAAAGATTGCAGAAGGAAAAGCTAAACAAAACATCTGTAATGAACACATCAGTCCAGCTGGATTCCACCAAGAGAAACGAAAAACACACACACACACTCACACCGCAAGAAGACAATCACTTCAATATGAAATATTAATACAGCCAGTCGGGGACGGAGACGCGCTCAACACCTGCAGAAACACGTATCTTCTTCCTCCTCTTATTTCCTGCACATGAATAATATACGTCCATCTGCATCCCTGCGTCTCCCTTTCTTTTCCTCCTTATACATTTCCCTACTTTCTGAGGAAACCCCAGAGCGCTCAAGGTCACGTCACACAAACCTCTGATCTGAATACGGACTCTTATTTACGATGAAGCCGGCCGTCGGCCCTCAGCAGCCCTTTGAGTGCATCTGATGAAATGAAATGAAATCTTGAATTCATGCCGCTACGTCCGACAGACGGCCGCTGAATGCTATAGAAACACAAACACATCTACATTCACATCAACCAACTCAAACTCACTTGGAGTGCTACAGAAATATCAGTGCTTCTGATATTTTATTTCTAATGTCTGAAGCATCATCTGACTATAAGTAGGCCCACACGAAATCTGCACGTGCAGAATTCCGCAGATTTTTAGCCCATCATTAATTCTGTTTATTTACTTGAGTAAATGTGTGTAAATCTATATTTATTCAGTTTTTAAATTAATTACAATAATATTATTGACTAATATGAAAATGTTCATCTGATTTTTGTACAAGGCATTTTGTAAAGTAATATTTTCTGTCTTTTAGTAGATATATTATATGACAGACTTGCTTTGCTTACCAAATAAAGTGAATCTAATTGGATTTGCATTTTAAACATTTAATACAAGTTAAAAAGGTATTATTTTTTATTTCACATATTAAGGTTTTAGTTATGAGACTCCCAAAATAATTCTGTAGAAATCCGCAGATTTTTACCAAAATTCTCTGCAGAAATAGCAAAAAACATCCGCAGATTCTGTCTGGCCCTGACTATAAGTGAACACTGCAATTGTGCACTATTTGAATGTTTAATTCATAGTACATTTGTTGCAAGTGTTTTGGGCCAAGTCCCCACTATAGCTTCGCACACACTGGGATGAATATTGCTTGCAATTATTGACATTGTGAACGAGCAAAATAGAGGCAGCTTAAAGAAAAACAAAAATATGCCGATACACGAGGTGGCGCTTTACAACTTTACACTTCTGACACTCACTTTTTTTGCACAAAAGAATAAAGACAGTGTGTATGTGCTTGTTAAAAGTGTGTAAAAGTTACAAGCCAAGTCATGTTTTATTGTTACTTTAGCAGTTTAAGCTATGTGATCAATAGTTCCAATCTTATTGGCTGGCCAGTTTCTAAGGCAGATTATCAAAAAAAAAAAAAAAAAAACGCACACTAAAGCATTTTGTGCTTTAAATTTCACTTTGTGCATGCATGCAATGGTGTGCACTTGCATTAGTGCCCTGTGTTTACTCACAAGAAGTTGTACTAGTGTGCAAAAGCCTCAATACATTTTAATTTAAAAACAATTATTACAGACAGCATTTTTTAGGCAATGAAAACATATATTTTTGAAAACTCTCCAAAGTAGATAAATTAAAAAACTCTTGTTTTTAAGAGTTTTAAAAATGATGATGCATTTTTAGTCATGTGACCAATTTCAGCTAAAATGGTGGAGAATATTGTACAGCAGATGTTTTGGCTGCTATCCGTTTGTACAGCATTGTTAAATATTAATGTCAGTTTGTTCAAGCTCCAGATTGCTTTTCTTCAAAGCACACAGAATGTTTACTCAAAGCTGTTGTTTCGACTCATCTTCCATTCTATATTCTTGCTTGCTTCAACAACTTAACTTCTGTTCAACTGCAAATTACTTTATTTCAATACAATATTATTTTAGTTTAATAATAATCATGGTTTCAAACTATTTAAAGATTTTGACTATTGCATTGGTAAAATTTAACCTTACCAAGTCTTAAAAAGTATAATATTCTGATCTATACGTAAAAATTTTTCAGTTTGGTGGCTTACCATAAGCAATGGAAACTAATGTTCAGAAAAAGATCAATAATAATGATCAGCCTGAGTCTGTCGCACATTATCATTAATTAGTCTAAATATAGATTGTTCACGTTTGATGCCGCATGACTTTTACAACATCAATTCTGACAAATCAAAGCCTAAATTCCTCATAAAGAAACTTAAATCTACTCTCTTCTCGCATGTATTTATGAGCCATGTTTGTCTTTTTGAGCTCAAAATCTCATTAGTGTAGTACACGAGCGCTTCAGAGCTCAGAAAGTGCACAAACATGAGCTAATAGTTTTGCATAATTTAGTACAATGCTTGTAACAATAAATAAATTGCTTCATTTTCTCCCTGTCTAACATAATTTGCTTTTTATTGTAAACGTGTATCCGCTACCTGGTTGATCAGATTGTGGCGCGTTCATTCGTCATGTCATTCGTACAAAGAGCGATTAAAAACAACTCAACAATCAAATTAAACCCTGAGCCAAAACACACCACTTTGATTCTCCTTGTTGTTACAAGTTGGATAATGAAAGGAGTAAAACCTTTCACAAATGACTTCCCCTAAAATCCTCTTCCAAACTTTGAATCTTCATTCACCCAAAAAACAATCTACAGGCCGTCAAGCTTGTCCATGTGTTGCCAGATACAATATAATTGGAAAGAAGTGTGTGTGTGTGTGTGTGTGTGTGTGGGGGGGGTGATTGAAAAAATCCTCCAAGCGGTTCAAATATTAAAACCACAAGGCGGCTGTTGCTTTGCATATTTCACTGCATGTGCTCAGAAATCTGCTGTTTTCCACTGATCCAAAAAAAAAACCAAGTCAAACTGAGAGTTTGAAACACTCTGGAGAAACACACACATAGTGACAACTTTAAGGACTGTCCCATAAACAACATCAGTGACAAACTATTGATTTCCACAGACAGTCATTTCCACTTATTCCTCCTGCTGTAAAAGCAAGCAAAAACTGAGTTAAAATACTTATAAAAGAAGTCAATGTGAAAAGTGTGCCAGAGGGTTGAAAAGGAGATCTTCGTGTTCAAGAACTTTCATGAATTATTCAATAAAAACGTGTCTAAATCATCGTGTTGAGGTGGGAATTCTAGGTGTATGAATTTCTGCTGATGTAATTCCAGCGTGTTGCTCCATATAAACAGTGTTTTACTGATAGTTGCGTTATGTTACTTGAGACATCTTGGCACGTACAGTGTGAAAGTTCACTTGTTCACAATTAAAGTTTTATAATGTTATATAATAAAACTAGCTACATTGTATGCAACAACTTTATCAAAGACATATGCTAGGGTGAGTTTTCTAAAAATCACTTTCAGCATACATACACTGTTACTTTTTGCAGAAGTGATTTCTGAGTAAATAATTTGTGCACACACATTCAGTAAAAGTCTTGCGTGTCCGCAGAAATTAACTCAAAATAGCTTACGGATCATTTATTACACCATGCTGTAAACACTTTTTGGGGTAAGCAAAAATTCTCTTTAAATGCAAATGAGCTGCTGTTCCAACTAGTGCCTGTTTTTCTGGCAAATACCACCAAAAGCTGCATGTGTTTTCAAACCTTTTTCATATTAATTTGAATGTTTTGGTAGTTTAGCTTTTATTATTATTATTTTTAAAATGACCAAAAATACCTACCTACAAAAAAAAATAATCTTTATGGGTCAGTCAGTCCCAAGCTTAGTCAGATTTTATTTTTCATCCTATTTTTAAAGTTTGATTGTTCTAAAAAAAAAAAAAAGAATTAAATCTACTTTAATAAAACTAATAAAAAGCAATTACGAAAAAAATATTATGTATGTGTTTTAAAGCCTTGTTATATTTTTATGTACATTAAATTTTAAAGTTTTAATAATCTGATTTTTTTATGTCTTTTTTAAATTAAAACTACTTAACAAAAAACCTAATAAAACTATTAAAAAGCAATTACTAAAAAACACTGTATGTGTTTTAAAGCAGTGGTCCCGGTACAGGTCCGTGGATCAATTGGTATCGGGCCGCACAAGAAATCATTAATTATTTCCATTTTATTTATTATCTGAGTCTGAATGATCTTTTATTTTGAAATTTATTTTATTTCTTTTATTTTTTTATATCCATTTATATATTCTCTCGCTTACATCTCGGTCACTTGAACGCCAAAATTTAACCCACAAACAGACATCTTTGGTTTGTTTGCGAAGGGGAAAAGGCCTAGTCAAAGACTCACAAACCGCCAAGGAATGGATCCACAACCCATTTGTCAACAAATCAGGTAAATCCAGCATGTCTGTGCAAGATCAACTGCTGGAGATTGCAAATGGCGGTGGCCTTTGGGGCCGTTCACACATTGCATCTTGTTTGTGCACAAATTTGTTATTTCCAATGGAGGCATGCCGTTTGCGAGTGCACTGCAAGTCAGGTGACAAAAACTGACCAATCAGCTTCATACTTTGTATGGAGTATACACATTTCATTCAAACATAGAACACCCAAACACTGCAGTGCTTTTTAATTTTCTCCCTAAATAAAACTTGTGTCAGGGCTGCAGCAATGTTTTGTTTTGTCAGCTTGTCATCTTCTGAGAAAAAGGATGACTAGCAATGTCACAATGATATACACAGCAGACCCAAATGCAAGTCAACGCAAGATGATTTATTAAAAAGAATAACAAGAGTCAAAATTGGTATAGATCTCACCAGATATAGTGTGGAGCAATGGTGCTTCTCTCAGGAAAATTGACACGCTAAACAGCGGTAATAGTTCATCAATGAGACAGATCCAGGAAGATCTCTCATAAGTTCAGCCACACAAAACAGCGGTAACAGTTCTTCAATGAGACAGATCCAGGGAGATCTCTCAAAAGTTTAACTGCGCCAAACAGCGGTAACAGTTCTTAGGATAAGAAGCAAGCAGCGCTGAAATAATACAAAAGCAACAGTCTCTATGAGGATTCGCCAGCAGCGGTATCAGCGAGAGCTGCCTAACAGGAAACAGACGTGAACACAACGAACTGTCAACGTAAAACAGGAATGCTGAACAGATATAAGTGCATTAATGCGCTGCACCTGTAGAGTGCTAACAGCTGAGGTTACTGATAGCAGCAGAGCACGTGACCACCCAGCTGATGACATGTAAACACAACAGACAGCCAAGCTGTGAAGACACACCCACACCCACAAACACGCACACACACATACACCAGAGGAACAGACAGATCCACAACGTGACAGCAATCTACATACATACACTCCACCCCCCATACCCTCTACCTCCTGGGCCACAGTAAAAATGTCAAGCGTTGACCGGTCCGTTGTGGTAAAAAGGTTGAGGACCACTGGTTTAAAGCCTTGTCATATCTTCTTTGTCATTCTAATTTTAAAGTTTTAATAATAATAAGTTTTTTATAATTTTTTTATTAAAACTATTTTACTTCACATATTAAGTAGTTGTTTGTTCCCATGTAAATATATGTTGATGTATGAATGTTTAGATATTTAGTTTTTTTATTATTCTGGTTGAGAACCACTATTATGTACTGCTGAAATAAACTACAGTGACTTGAGTAGGAGAGTGAGGCCTGAACAAAATCCCAATATCCCATTACTGAGCCGAGCAGCGTATTTCCCTGATCTCAGTATGAAATGTTATTAAACTGAGTTGGATTACACAGCAGACGAGTGTAATCTCTAATCTAACCTCAGCGCTGCCCACATAATCCTGCATAATCTGCCAGGATTACAGACAATAAAAACTTAAATCTTTTTAAACACTACTTTAAACTTTGAGCACACTTCTCAGAGCTTGTTATGAATTGCATGCATTATTAATCTGAATATATTAGCTCTTATAAATTTAAATACTTAGATGCACAAGGATTGTGCATTAATTTCCATGGAAACCCGAGCCTGACATTCGAACTCAATAACATGATCTTTTCCTCCCAAATGAGTTCCTTAATGAGGAGGAGGAGGATTTCATTTAATCCGGTTATATATTAGCAAAGTCGACATAAAGTTGCTCTTTTATTTCGTTAAAGCTGCAGGAATTTTTTTGCAGAAGTCTCTCCATTATCAGATTCACCTCTTGTTTTATACACAATAGATATGAAAGACTAAACCTGGAGATACATGCAATTGCAAGGCAAACATAGAAGGAATAATTGATGATAGGTTGTTGAAAACTCCTACCCGAGGTGACGCTGTAATTGCTAAAACACATTGTTCAGATAGATTACTTGAAGGCATATTTCAAGGTTTTGCATTAGGAAATGAAGTGAAATGTCATGATTTTTTTTAATCTGCTATGCTATATTTATAAAGACTTTACATCATCCATTCATTTAATATACATTTCTGCTAATTCTGCAACACAAGGCAATGCAGTGCAAATTTCAACATATAGGTAAAAAACATCTAGTTAATTTCTTCATAATAAAGAAATATAATATCAATATACATTGTGCCTTATTTTATTTTATACACTGTATACTTTTTTATATACATTGTACACATTATATGTATACTTTATACATCAATATATATTGTGCTACATTTTTTTATACATTGAGCCCTATTTTAATAATATCAATACATTGTGCCCTATTTTATTTTACACATTGAGCCCTATTTTAATAATATCAATATACGCTGTGCCCTATTTTTGGTTAATTTTTGAATTTTTAAAACGCTTAATACAATCACTTATGAAATGAGAGCAAGACTGAGAAGTGTACTTGACCAGTCTTTGATAAATTAAATATGAATACAATATAATTAAATACAAAGACATTCTGTGGCAGCTTTTGATCTGCATATATGGAGCAAAATATGTTTTACTTTGTATTTCTGTCTTTATTTCCTTTACAAATACCTAAACATTTTTTAAATTAAGATAAATTTACACCGAAGTAAAATGACAAAATATATACAATTTTGTTTTATGAAAAGCTAAAAACAAGAATATATCTGCGACTAGGGTAAGATAAATACAGTGGTCTCTCGCTATTTTGCAGATTTTTTGTGTGGAATTTTACATGTTATTTTTTTACAGCGCATTCTGTTCTGCATCCTGACTGGCTATAGACCATTGTCAATTAATCTCCTCTGTGCCGCATCTCCTGTACAGTACAGAATGCGTTCAGCTTGTTAAATTTACATGAATCTTTGACTCAAGGTTTGCAACTTTTCTCCCCAAACAAACCCCACAATGTTGACGAAACTGAACCATCAAAGGCTCCTGCGGTTACACCCAAAAGGCAAGGGAAGCTGCTAATCATAACACAAAAGGTTGGACTTCTGGACGTGCTAAAGGTAAAAGTTACGTGGTTGTAGAGTGCCAATATGGAATAAATAAATCTTCAGTTCATTACATAAAGAAGAGAAATAACATAAGGACGACAGCAGCAATAAGTTACAATAAAGATGCAAAAAGAGTTGTAACTGTCCACAACAAGATCATAAGGATGGCGTCAGCTTTGTGGATCAGTGACTGCAGGAAGAATATTAATGCCTATCTGAAAAAAAGTGTATAAAATCTGTAGTGAGGGGTTTTACTGCATTTAAACATCTATTGTAAAAAAAAAAAAGCAGACTACTTCGCATATATCACCTATTGTGGGTTATTTTCATAACGTAACTCCCGCGAATAACGAGGGACCACTGTAAACTCATTTCTTCATCGAATCAAGTCTGTTGTTCTAACCTGATCTTATTGTTGTATTAAGCATGAGCTTTTTTTTGCTTTATATAGCTTATTTTAGGTCAAACAGAAAATATTAACTCTGTAAATACAATATAAACAATATAGACCCATATAGGCATCTAATAGATAGATGTAATAGATGTAAATTATATATACGACAGTTAATTGTTGGTTTTCTCACATTTAAAATGTAATATTTTAACTTTTATTTAAAAATATTTTAAAAAATTTATTTAATATTATATTTTATAAGAA
>CAIGQZ010031614.1:1971700-1992212 GCA_903798205.1 Danio tinwini | reverse complement strand
AGGGGCTGCTGATGAAGATAAGGGGCTGTTGATGAAGAGGAGGTGCTGCTGATAAAGAGCAGGGGTTGCTGATGAAGAGGAGGGGCTTCTGATGAAGAGGAAGGGCTGCTGAGGAAGGGAAGGAGCTACTGATGAAGAGGAGGAGCTGCTGATGAAGAGGACGGGCTGGTGACAAAACATTTAAGGAAGAGTTGCTGATGAAGAGGAGGGCCTGTTGATGAAGAGGAGGGGCTGCTGATAAAGAAGAGGGGCTGTTGTTGAAGAGGAGAGGTTGTTGATGGACAGGAGGGGCTGGTGATGAAGAAGAGGAAAGGCTGAAGAAGATTATGGGTTACTAAAAAAAGATAAAAGAGGAGGGGCTGCTGATAAAGAGAGACTGGTGATGAATGGAAGGGGCTGCTGACGAAGGGGAGGAGCTGCTAATGAAGAGGGCGGGGGGTGCTACTCAGGAAGAAGAGGGGCTGCTAAAGAAGGGAGGAGCTGCTGATGAAGGGAAAAAAGAAGGAGCTTCTGATTAAGAGGAGAGGCAGCTGATGAAGAAGAGAGGCTGCTGATGAAGAGGAGGGGCTGCTAATGAAAAGGAGGGGCTGCTGATGAAGGGAAAGAGCTGCTGATGAAGAGGAGAGGCTGCTAATGAAGAGGAGGGGCAGCTGAAGAAGGGGAGGAGCCGTTGATGAAGAGGAGGGGCTGCTGATGAAGAAAAGGGGCTGTTGATGAAGAGGAGGGGCTGCTGATGAAGAGGAGGGGCTGCTGATAAAGAAGAGGGGCTGTTAATAAAGAAGAGGGGCTGTTGATGAAGAGGAAAGGCTGGTGACGAAATGTTAAAGAGGAGTTGTTGATGAAGAGGAGGCGCTGTTGATGAAGAGGAGATCTGCTGATGAAAAAAAGGGGCTGTTGCTGAAGAGGAGGGGCTGTTGATGAAGAGGAGGGGCTTGTGACAAAAGGTTAAAGAGGAGCTACTGATAAAGAGGAGGGGCTGCTGAGGAAGAGGAGGGGCTGGTGATGAAGAGGAAAAGCTGGTGATAAAGGGGAGGGGCGGGTGATGAAGAGGAGGCTGCTGCTGAAGAGAAGGGGCTGCTGATGAAAAGGAGATCTGCTGATGAAAAAAGGGGCTGTTGATGAAGAGGAGGGACTGGTGACAAGGTTAAAGAGAAGCTGTTGATGAAGAGGAGATCTGCTGATGAAGAAAGGGGGTGTTGATGAAGAGGAGGGCCTTGTGACAAAGTTAAAGAGAAGCTGCTGATGAAAAGGAGGGGTTTACTACTCAAGAAAAAAGGAGGCTACTGATGAAGGGAGGACCTGCTGATGAAAATGGAGGAGCTGCTGATGAAGGAAAGAAGCTGCTGATGGAAAGGAGGGGCTATTGTTGAAGAGGAGAGGCTGTTTATGAAGAGGAGGAGCTGCTGATAAAGAAGAGGGGCTGTTGTTGAAGAGAAGGGGCTGCTGATGAAGGGGAGGAGCTGCTGATGAAGAGGAGGAGATGGCGATGTAGAGAAGAGGCTGCTGATGAAGAGGAGGAGCTGCTGATGAAGAGGAGGAGATGGTGATGTAGAGAAGAGGCTGCTGATGAAGAAGAGTGGCTGCTGATTAACAGGAGGGGCTGCTGATGAAAAAGAGGGGCTGCTGATGAGAAGGAGGGGGTGGTGGCAAAGGGATAAAAAGGAGGAGCTGCTGATGAAGAGGAGGGGGTGGTGGCAAAGGGATAAAAAGGAGGAGCTGCTGATGAAGAGGAGGGGCTGCTGATGGAAGGGATTAAGAGGTGAGGCTGCTGATGAAAGAATGGAGTTGCTAATGAAGGGATGAAGATAAGGGGCTGCTGAAGGAATGAAAAAAAGATCTGCTGAAAAGGAGCTGCAGAATCAAAAATTCTGTAAAAAAAAATTGTATATCAAACTATCATGACATGAGTTTGTTTTACACCATAAAACAATAGTTTTTTGAAAAAAAAAAATCTAACAATTTTCATCTGGCAAATAAATGTGGGTGAAAAAGTGATACAAAGCCGTTGAGCCGTTTCTAAAGAAACATATATGGACTGTTTTCACCTGAGCCTGAAAGCAATTTTCTTTAGAAAAAAAAGTTTTTGCAGTTTTGTTTGGTGCTGCCATTGGCACAGAAATTGCTTAGAGCAGCTTTAAGTATAATTGCATGTGTATGTATTTGTGCTTATGTGTTTTTGTGTCCGTTCTGATGTTGAAATTCATCACTCTATACCTAATTGTGTGAAATGTTACATCTTCAAAGTGACAGCTTCACAGTACCAGCTGACTGCTGCAGATCGCTGTGAGTATGGGATCTGGAACCCAATTTCCATGTGCTCCTTGCGATCCTGTTCATTTCTCTATCTTGCCAGGACAGAACATGCATTTCTCTATTTTGTCTGGAAAGAAAAAAAACACAATCTGAGGCATTTCTAGGTACAATTTAATCTCACGAACAGCCTACAATACTCTGGTTCACACATTTTTTAAAAGACAGGTAAGATTGCAGTGGTGAGCGTTTCAGCTCAATTGCACTGCTGTCATCTCTGGTTTTCTGGATTGATGTTATGCTTTTAACAAGCAAGATTCAGGAGCTTTATATGCAGTTGAACATTTGAGATTTGGTCCTAAAACTTAACTGAAGTTACATGCTCTATATCAATGCATTTCAAAATGTATACTCAGCTGCTGAGATATTTAATTGCATCTTAGAGAAACAATTGAGCCATCAAGTAATTTCAGATTTTTCCCTATAATTACCTGAACAGAATTAGATATGAATGTGTGCCTATTTTAAAGTAATCCCTTTCCCACAACCTAGACAGATGCACCTGCATATCAAGATCTCTTTCAAAAAACATTCTGTCTTTGCCCTTGGCATTGATGGTCTGTTTTTCTAAATATCCCACTGTTTGCAACTAAGATGAGACATCAGCTAAAAAGGTGACTGGCACTTTGTAAGCAGCTCTGGTCCATCTGGTGAAATTGTGCATTTAATCCAATTTCAGCAGAGGTCTGAATTCATGTGTGAAAGCTGAAATGAGATGCACCCATTACACATACACAGAGGTTTGCCACTACAGACGTGAATGGCATGCAAAATGGCCTCATGGCATGGTACTATTAATTTCTATCAAATATTAAATTTGGATATTTTGTTTAGATTTCCACAGAGCCACTAAATGTTTCACAGGCAGCATGTGATTTGTCACCACTAAATGAAATGTGGTCATAATTAACTCACTGTAATGTTATTTCAAATTCATAATAATGTTTTATGCATGCCCCTTTTATAAGCTCAAGGCTGCACAAATACATAGGTTAAATATCTAAGGTTTTAAAAAATCTATATAATACTAAAACTGTTTGGTCCATTAGAAAGTGTTGTTTAATTCATCTTAACAGAAGACACTCACTAAACGTGTGTAACAGTGTAACAATAAACAATGTAACAATAGTTTACGTAGCAAAAATCAATTAATTACATTAAAGACTATTTAAGAATCACAGTGCAGCCAAAAAATACTAAGTAATTGCTTTCTAAATGCTTTATACTTTGTCACAATCCTTCAAACCAATAGGTTTTACCCATTTGTCAGCATGGAATTAAAGTAATATACATCATGATAATTTTGAATAAATTCATACATCTAATAAAAACAATTCAGAATAATGTGTATAATTTTTACATAAAAACATTTGTTGTGCTAAAAAATGATGATGATGATGCATCATTTTACTGTCATTTTATTTATACAAATGTTATTACAATCATTAAAGTATGCCTTTTAGTTGGTTTTAACATACATTCAATGCATTAAAATCCCTTTTAGGAATTGAATATCTTGTCTATATACCCCTCTGACAAAAACAAAACTAATTGCAATAATAACAAAATACAGCCATGTTTTTGAGTTCTCCAAAACATTGTTTCATAAATTTGGTGCAAAAACACTAAAACATTTTCTTTATTTCTGTAAAACATAAAAAGTGTTTATTACGCTGCTCTTTATGGATTTTGAACGACATAGAAGTGAGTAAATAAAAATCAAAAGATTATTTTCAAAGAATGACCAAAGTGAAAAAACATATTTTTAGAGAAAATGTGCTCTGTATGTTTAAGGAGTTTACCAGTGATTGAAAACTCTTCCAGGGTCTTGCTGAGAAGAGTTCGCATTGAGGTTGGCCAATACTGATGTAAGGACTGTTTGAGAAAGAGATGGAGGAAAACAGACATGGATAATATTGGTGAACAAACAATGTAGAGGCTTTGATACAGCATTGCGTCCCACATGGATTGAGTGTTGCAGACAGTACAGGAGAGCCTTGGGAGATGAGCACACATATCAAAATGCAGACACAAACACCTGGGCCCCACAAATATCACAGCGCCTGCCTCTTATCTGTCTTTCTGCCTGTCGCTAACGCTTGTCTATGTGATGCATCTCTCAACATGTGCATTTATTAAAAAGAAAATTTTCATAAACTCACCCTCGTGTCATTCTAAACCTGTGTGCAGTAATTTATTCCTGTAGAGCACAATTTTGCAGGATTATTTCAGATCAGTCATTTTCAAGAAGTAAAAAAACACAACAAATCTGTATTCAAATTGCATTATACCATATATAGTAAAATATGGTTCGAAGCTTTCTTTGTAAGTGTTCAGCAGCTGCAGGACCCCACTGAGATTAATAAGTGTCATGCAAAGAGCTGCACTTTGTGTAGCTGTAGGACACTCAGACGCCATATGCCAGAGAATAACAAGCTAATGAAATAAAGGGAAACACAGACATGACTCCACAAAGCATTCCTTTTTGCACACCAACAAGAAAGTGTGCAGTTGTTTGAGAAACACTTGTGGGTTTTTGATTTTTTTTTAAAGAAAATCTGGTGTGAAATGTCAAGTGTTGTCCCTAAATCAAATTACATGGATGCATACTGCCATCTAGTGACAATGTCATTCATTAAAGATCTTTTATTGTGGTCACAGTGGCCCCTGCTGATTTAAATGGATATTTCAGATATTACAAATCTGCAAAATCCTTTTCCTCAGGATAGTGACTAGTTGTACCATAAATTGATATAAATTATTAACCAAATACTGGTGCATTGCAATAGTAAATTTAGTTTAAATGAGAGCAATCTATGCAAGAAACCTCAACAGTCATCACGACTTGAATGACAAATTTGTGTCAGTAGTTATTTACGGGTTTTCATTTCTTTAATTGAATAATGTTCCTGACTATATCGCTGCATTAATTTGATAAAAAAACAGCATTAAAGTAATATTGTATAAAAGTACAATTTAAAACAGCTGTTTTCTGTTTAAATATATGCATAATTTAGTATTTATATGCTGAGACATCTTTTAAAACCTGAATTATTCAATGTTTTTACAAATAGCACACAATCAGTATCGAATAAAAACTTGGTGTGACTATGCAATTATACATTAAAGAAATACTGCCTTAACTTTTTTACAGGTGAAGGTCTTCAATTTAATTGACATTGTTTACCTTTTTTTTTATTAATTAAATTTTAAGTCTTGTTATAAGCCCCAGTAACACTTTCCAATGAGTATTTCAACAGATGCCCTATAAAAGGTTAATAAGCAAATACTAACTAGTAGTTAATATTATGTATAACAACAATTTAGTAATTAGTAGAGCTCAGTGCAACTTCCTGGTTGTCAAAAGACATTGAGTTGCTTAGTTATGCTTTCAGCGAAGTGAAAGAGAAGAAATTTAAGTGTTAGGTGTAGTGTAGGTTTCACAGCATCTACAACAGTCGAGTCTCCACTGAGAATTGTTTACAGTCATGGCAGATGCTCTGTCCTTTTTGGAAGAGGATTTGTCATGCCTCATCTGCTGTGATATCTTTACTGATCCAGTCACTTTGTAATGTAGCCAGTTTATGTAAGAATTGTCTCGAGTGTTTCTGGAAGACTCAAGATGTGCTGCAGTGTCCAGTCTTTCGGAAGGAATGCTCACCTGACGAGCCCACCAAGAGCCTGGCATTCAGAGCACTCTGCGAGTCCTTCAAGACAAGAAAACCCACAGCTGTTTCAGGAGACATCTGTCCACAGCATAAAGAGACACTCAAACTCTTCTACTTTGAGGACAAGCAGCAGCCCATCTGTGTGGTCTGTTACACTTCAAAGAAGCATGAAAATCACAAGTGTTCCCCTGTCGAGGAGGCTGCTGGGAATTTAAAGGTATGAGGAGTTTTGAAATACGATGTGGCTGACTTTTGGCATCTTACAGCTCATTATTAAAGAGTTTATCTTGTGATTATAGGCAGATCTCAAGATGCAAATGGACAGGCTGCAGGTTACACTTGATGACCTCAAGAAAAACCATGAGAGCTGCGTGGAACAGGCTGAAAATATAATGGTACTGTATGTGGTTAGTACTATAATAAGAATAATCAGGTCCTAAAACTAACATTCTGTCACACCTGCCAATGGTTATTTTACGTTTCACTTTAAAAAAACCTGATATAAAACTGAATGAGCATTACTTCAATAACACACTGGCACAGTGTTAATCATGTCAGTAGCATGCTGATTCATGCCAACAGTGTGAGAAAAAACATGTTCTGCCAACACTACAAAACAACTATCTGCCAAAACTTGCTAGAAACATGACAATATGGTGTCAATTTTATATTAATATATTCTATTTTTTTTCATCTTAGCATCATGTTATATATACTAGCCAACATAGTAAATGTGTTTGAAATATGCCAAAAATTTGCTAAATCATTCTAATCAATAACATGTTAATCTTATTAATGTACAAATACAGATAGCAATGCCTTAAGCTTGTTAATATCTTTGAGTCAGCCACACCATTGCACCAGATCTTGCAGATTTTGCAATGAGCTCAGTAGCTCAGGCAGTCTTTGGCTCTTGTTCGAACGTATTCAACCACATGCGTGTCTACAGTCTGTTTTGGGGGGTGGAGTGTTGCTGTGGGGGAAATCAAAATGCTGGCTCAACACTGTTAAGTCTGTCAGACATCGTCTACTGGCACAACCCTATTACCTGTCTTCATTGTTTCGTCTTGTTTCCGCCATTACCTGCAAAGACATGGGAAGTTATACAGTGTTATATGGTGCACATTAACAAGTGACTCAAACTCACAGAACTTGCAAAGTGTTAACTGCTATGAGACACTGAAAACATGTCAAAAGTCACACAACTGTATATTATATGACATAATACACAAATAAAAACCAATTGACAATCATGTTAAACTGCAAACCATAGTAACACTGCTTCACATACACACTAAAGGTGAATTCAACACCAACGTTGCACTTGGTAAGAGTTCATTTTAGAACTGAGTACGATGATGTTAACAGAAATGATTAAACCTTCTTAAACCATTTCAGGAACAACAAGAAACGCCAATTAAGAAAGAATTTGAGAAGCTGCATCAGTTTCTCAGAGACGAGGAGGACAAATGGATCAAAGCATTGAAGAAAAAAATAAAACCTCAAGATGGGAAATTTAAAGCCAGAATCAAGCATCTGTCCACACAGATAACAAATCTCTCTGAGAGGATGGCAGCCCTCTGGCCGGACATGGAAGCTGAAAACATCCCATTTCTCCAGGTACAGTCTAAACACTCAAAAATGCACACAACTCCAGGGATCAAAGTCAATCAGAGAGCTGTAATCTAGAGCAAACGTTGTCTGATAATCAATGTTTGTGATGTTTACCTACCCACATGACTGAACACTAATTGCTTTTTATTTCTCATTCAGAATTACAGCGATACATTACAAAAGTGAGTCTTTTTCCAATTAGCATTCTGATTCTGATGCAATAGCTTTTTTCTCAAATGTAGCATTGTTCATGTACAGAGACTCAAACACTCATCAATAGAAAAAGAGACCCACTGAAGCAGAGAAATATCAACACCATTCTCCTCAGACAATGATCTTCACCACCTGGGCTAGAATGCAGAACCTTGTGGAGCAGCGTAAGTAATCAAGTCTGTTTAGATTTTAATTACTTACCAAATGCTGCTCAAATTAAATGTTATTTGTTTCCAAGGAACACAAAATTCCTGCAGCTCTTTCTCATATAGCTCATGATAACCAAAAGCTGGCAAGGAGGGGAAAGCGTTTTTTCTTTGTTTAGTTTTTTAGAATAGGCCATTAGACTGCATCTATTTCTATTTATTCATTTAACAAACTTTTGTTTAGCCTGACTTAAAATAAAGAACACAAAAAGTCAAATAAAATGACACCATACAGGTTTGAATAAGTATTTACAGACTTATTATTAAAGGTACAGATTTTTTTTTATTACAATACAAACACATTTTCTGAGTTGTTCAAATGATGATGTATCATTTGACACTAAAGTACTCTTTTTGATTAATACCTTAATACCATACTGTAGCTCTTGTTGAACGCAATATCTGCAAAGTTTAAAAGATCAAAGTGAATGACAAATAAAGTTGTGTTCTAAGAGACAAAACACTTTCACAAAAACTCCCATTACAATCATGGAAGCTGTGAAATGAACATTCACTTTACTGTTTATGAAGAAAAAATACACAAGGACAGAAAGTTTAGTCAGAGCACCAAAATATTTTCAGCAATTGCAAATCTAAACACGATTGGCCACTGTGCTCATACACGCTCAACAGAAAGGATGGTGATTGCATATCATTCTCTAAACTTACCACTAAAAATAACGTATCATCTGCTCAAACTGTGCTTGCGATAAACATTTGTATTTGATAAAACACGATGTTTAATCAAAATACTTAGGCTTGAATTGTTTTGATAAAATCCATGATAGTGCATACAATTGTGGATGACTGAGGAAGCCGTCAGAGATAAAATTCAAACATGGTAATGGGTGTTTTCTGACACGTGGTTTAAGCTGTAGACCAATCACAACAGACCAGGCCACCTGAACAATCAGAATAGAGCAGGCTCTTAAAAATGAGAGGTTTAGAAGGAACAAATGTTAGAGCACATTGTTTGAGAATCACTTAGAAATGAATAAGATGAATGTGAATGGTGATGTTGTAGACCGTGGAGGCATACAAATCTTTTGGAAGAATCAATAAAATAAATAAATAAATAAATAAATAAATAACACAGCTCTTTAAGAACTTCTGTGTATCTCTGCAATGTTAATATGCAGCAATGTTTGAAAATAAAAATGCAACTCTTACTTACACTACAGTACCATTACTGTAGTTAATGATCCTCTGTGTTTACAGCTCCCGTGCTTCTAGACCTTACACAGCTTCCAATAAGCAGTTGGTGTCAGCGGATTTCACAAGTGTTCAGTACGTCCTAAAGCAATTGCACATGTGTGATAACAAATCACCAAAAAGGCTGTTTTTGGGAGTGCTGGCTTCACAGGGCTTTAATTCAGGTCTGCACTGCTGGGACGTAGAAGTAAGAGACAACAACCACTGAAAGCTGGGAGTAGTGGGTAAAACCGTGTACTGTAAAAGACTTTACAGAATGGATCCAAAGAGTCGTTTTTGGTGTTTTCATTTTGTGGATGGCAAATTCAAAAAAGGTAATAATCCTGGCAAAGCAATTGATGAGAATGTGAGGCCAAATATCATCAGAGTTCAGCTGGACTTTGAGAAAGGAGAATTGAGATTCATTGACCCTTTCAGAAATAAAAATCTGTGCACCTTCATGGGTGGATTTCCAGAGAGAGTTTTTCCATATTTTTGTAATGGAGATTTGGCAACACCACTGAATATTTTCCCAGCAATCATGATATGACATTAAAGTATATAACATTTTAATTTAAAAAAGAGCAGAATCAAATGTAATGTCCGTAATAAGTGTAACGCCCTAATTAACACGGGGCTTCAGCGTCAACACTTGACAGAGGGTGTGTCTGAAGCTGGGGCTGATGCGATCGTCCTAGCAGCATCAGCCAATGAAATTAGTCAGCAATAGGCCACTGTCTGAGCTGGTGTATTTGCATACAGCGATCTGATTGGCTGACGCTTACGTCAGCGCTTGAAAAGTTGAGCAAGTCCCAACTTATGCAGCGAGCAACACCTCTGAAGCGGCACCACAATGCAGTTCGGCAACGCCTGACGTCACCCATTCAAAGTGAATGGGAAGCGTTGAAGCTGACGCCCTGTGTGAATGGGGCGTAAGTGTCAAGTCAAGTCTTAATTATTTCAATAGCCTATTCATAATGTAGACTGTGTCAAAGCAGCTGAAAATTATTTTAAAAACATAATATTTCAAGTTGCAACATATCAGGCATTTCTATAAACTATGTAAGTATTTAATCATAGAGTATTTCAATATATTCAGTGAAGCCTTTACAATAAGGCAGATTGCAATGTAATAATTACCTGTGTAAGGAACAATAAAGACCTCTTTGTTGTATCATTGATGTGATATTATTAGATTTTATTCATATATAGTAGAGGATGACACATACCTGCTCTGATGAAACTCTCAGGCCATTAAGACAAGCAAAACTGTCATGGATATGCCTACCCAAGGGTGTATAATCAGCTTTATATTCTCCAAGGGCTGCTGAGACTGAGCAGTTTATCCAGCGACTCTAGGAGAACATTACAGCATTTGTTAAGAAATTTTTAATTCAATCATCATTCATATAAGAACTGTATTAATGAGTCAAACTACCAAAAAGATTAATCTGTTGTTAAACAAATGTTAGAAACCAAGTCATTTTCTGAAGGGGAAACAACAGGAACTCAAGCAGCATTTGGTAACACTTTACAATTAGGTTGTATTAGTTAATGTACCCCAAACGATAGATAGACCCCAAATGATGCTCAAGCACTGGTCATGTTTTTAATTGAATTTTAATGTTAGCCTTAATAATTAAATAATATTTTACTTGACAAAAATAATGCAAAGTGTGTTTTAAGTAGCAAATATTTCATGATCGAGATACCACCTCTGCGTTATTTTGAGTCAGGAAAAAAATCATGAATTATGTATTTACTTACATGAACAAATTATTTGTTTCTAAACAATAAATAAATAGTATGTTTATTGCATTATTTATTAATCTTTATTAACAATAGTTAATGAAAATAAAGTTATTATTGTTGTTTTGTTAGCTCACTATGAATTCCCACATAGAAATCTGATATATTGCAATATATTCAAATAACATGAAATACAAGTTCATATTTTGATTTTACATATATAAAATGTCATATTCCAAAAAAAATGCTAATTTCATACTTTTTTCAACCTTTGGAATTACAAATATGTGCATATATGTTCAAATATATTATATATATTATATATATATAATTGTAAATATGCGTTCATATATGGCCATATATAAATACACACACACATGTGTGTGTTTGTCTGTGTAATTATAAATATATTACATTTAATACATCTAAAATTAAAATATGAACTTGTATGTTAATATGTAACTTGCATATTTTCCTTGTATCAGATTTCTATATGCATTATTAATGCATAAGTACATGTTGAACTATGATTAATAAATGTTAACTAGTTTTGTCCATTATTTGTTAGTAAATACATTGACTAGCATTAAGTAATGAAACTTAATTGTAAAGCATTCATTGTCAGATAAGGTTAACTACAACGGGATTTTGATAATATATATTATATCTGTAACTGTTTAATTTTATACGTAGGGCACAATAAAGAGTAACTTAATAACCTATAATTTAATAAAGTGTGTCTTAACTGACGTTTCGCTTGATAACGTTAATCTTACCGACGTTAAACAAATTGAGCGGAGAAAAAAAACACAAAAAATATCCTTTAGACATTCATAAATTTAATTCACAGTTTATACTCTGAAGCTTATGAATAATATTTAATAACTTTATAAAACTCCCGTTTTAATGTTTTAATAAAGTTGTCGTCAGGCAGCAGATAAAAAAACGCGGCAGTCACCTCAGAAAAGCAAACAATAACATTGATAATTACTGTATGTGATATTGATATTAACTGTTAAAATTCATTTTACACGTAAACGTCACAAATTTCACAATGAAATGCTTAACGATAGTTTATATAAGTGTATCTTAATAACTAACGTTTAAGGTTAGCTGAAAAAATCTTACCCGGGCGAAAGAACGGAAAGATTTACCATTAGAATACTACCTATAGACCTACTGAAATGTTATTCACGCAGTTAATAGTCTCAAGTTTCAGAATGATATTGTATAACTTTCTGAAAGTCCCGTTTTATAATAAATTATCGTCGGGCAACAGCTAAGCTTAACTCAGAAAGCGCGCCAGTCACGTTAACGTTAGCCAAAAAACTAAAGTTAGTCGAGCAACATTGAACATAAAAATATACCGTCAAAATACTACCTATAGACACACTGAAAATGTTATTCACGCAGTTTAGTCTCAAGTTTCAGAATGATATTTCATAACTTTATGAAAGTACCGTTTTATAATTAACTTCTCGTCAGAAAACAGCTAACCAATTTACCTCAGAAAGCGCGCCAGGCACGTTGGTCAGAACACTAACGCTAGTAGAGCAACATTGAACGGACTTTACTGTCAAAATACTACCTATAGACATACTGAAATGTTATTCGCACAATTAATAGTCTCAAGTTTCAAAATTATATTTCATAACTTTATGAAAAGTACCGTTTTATGATTAATTTCTCGCCAGGCAACAGCTAACTAACTTACCTCAGAAAACGCGTCAGTCGAATCAGTCAGGTGTACGCGCATACACTTTTGGCGCCGCCGCAGCCGTCAGTACCGGTCAGTACGCATACTTTAGCAAAATAAAAATGTAAAAATATTTTATAAAAAATAAGTACAATCAGTGAAATAAATGAAAACTGAATAATTTCATTGTATGTTAAAATTCACAAGTGCACTTTTTGAAATGTTTTATGTTTCGTCAGGCAACAGCTTACCTCCGAAAACACGCCAGTCAGTCACGTCAGTCAGACGTGTACGCGCATCGTCTTGTGGCTCCGTCGTGATTAATTAAAAATATATATTTAATACAATTAGTAAAATGAATAAAAACTGAATAAATTAAATTTTATGTAAAAAAAATAATAAGTTTTATATTAAACCAGGTAAACTAAATTAGTTGATAAGCAGACATCATAGGTATATAGCTAAATAGTTTGATAAATAATGATTATATAATGTAATATAGTTATAAATAATATAAATGATATAAAAATATAAAGAAATAATATAACTATATGTAGTAAGTTTTAAAAGAAAAATAATTGTATCACTTATGAGAAAAATACATCTGATCAGTAAAAAAAAAAAAATGATCGAAATATATGAAAAAGATGCAGCTTGAAAGCTAAATGCTTTGGCTGAGAAATGTGTAGCAGGTTTTTAATTATCCAGCTTTTGTCACACAGTCAGGATCCAAAGTAATGCATTGGTTTTGTAAATATTTATGACCTTTAATAACTATTTTTTTCAACAGCTTCATCAAAAAATACAGTTTGTGCAAACAGGTTATTGATTTAAAATGAAAACAAATGTTTTACTTTTATATATATATATATATCAGTACACTCTTGGCTGACAGACACACAACATATGATAACATCAACACGCATATCAATCATATCAATAGGAATACACACTGAACAGGAACAAATGTGCTTGAACTTCCCTTTTCATGATGTAAACACTCTTCTAAGACTCAGACACTATTTACAGTACAGCAACATTTTAAGGCAACGTTCACAATTCATGCAGCAGCGGTAATATCCAGAAGTGTGCGTCCGTTTTGAAAGGTTAACACAAGGGCACGAGAGAGAGAGGAATCCAGCGTCCTCTTTATTAATTAGCATGCAGTGTATTTTCTTAGGGATTTTTGGTGAGCAGATATGGAGTTAAAAACAGAAAGTGTTAAAACCATCAAAAATACATCAACATCATCTAGATTTAAAATCTAAATCTCATGAAAATACATTTAGATCATATCACCTCGATATCAAAAGAGGGAAAATAAATGAATTATATTGTACACAAAGAAAATTAAGCAAACTTCAAAAATCCATTTTTCTCTAATGCATTTGGTTCAAAGTAGTGCAATCCATAAACTTATTTTTAATACATGATTTAGTTTTTGCTTGTAATTAATTAATTTTCTTCATGCAAAATATAATTTTTTTTTTTGTGGTGAAATGTTCTGAACACCCTACCTAACCACATACTCTTCAAATCCGTCAGAACATCACAGAAAATATCAAACGTATCCTAAATATAATCTGTCAGTGTAAAAACAACCCTCGGTTTCTTTTCTATTGGTCCGTTAAAGCATAAATCCAGCTTCTCTTTTCAGAAAAAAAGAGGATCTTGTCAGTTATTCCAGGTAGTAAAAGATTAGATGATGCATTTGCTTTGTGAAACAGTTAATTTGGTCTCTTTTGTCTAATTTGTCGTGATGGAGCACAAGTTCTTATGCTCAGGTGTGAATTGTAGGACAGATGAGGTGACCTGAGCATGAGTGGTGTGTGTGTGTGTGTGTGTGTGTGTGTGTGTGTGTGTGTGTGTGTGTGTGTGTGTGTGTGTGTGTGTGTGTGTGTACTGGTCTGGTGGTTTACAAGGACAGACATTTGTATATTGCCATTGGTAAACCTTAGTTGTACTCTATTATTTTGTTTACAAAGACATGCCTTGTGTCGTTATAATTTAATATGCTTTAAAATTATACTTTTAAGGGGTCTTTTCACATTCAAATATTGCCACAGGTTTGCTCTAAGGGTTAGGTTTAGGGCAGGGGTGTCAAACTCAGTTCCTGGAGGGCCGCAGCCTGCAGTTTAGTTCCAACCCTGTTCCAACACACTTACCTGTAGGTTTCAAACAAGCCTGAATGACTTAATTAGTTTGATCAGATGTGTTTAATTCGAGTTGGAACTAAACTGCAGAGCTGCGGCCCTCCAGAAACTGAGTTTGACACCTGTGGTTTAGGGTTAGAGCCATATAATAAGCGTTTTTACTGTATAAAATACATTACACCTACAAAGTGTCCTCGTTAACCACCACACTGCAAAATATACTTTTCTTACTTTGATTTTTTTGTCTCGTTTCTAGTCCAGATATCTGAAAATTCTTAAATCAAGAAGCTTTTCTAGACAAGTAAAACACATTGTCTTGCTTTAAGAAATAATACGCCAAAATTAAGTGAGTTTTTCCTTAAAACAAGCAAAATAATTTACAAATGGACAAAGCTCAAAAACTTATTTCAAAAGGAATAACAAGATTATTTATCATATTATTTCTGAAAACAAGAGAATATGTTTTGCTTGTCTAGAAAATGCTTCTTGATTTAAGAATTGTTAGATATTTTGACTAGAAAAAATAAAATATCCAAGTAGTAGGAAAAACATTTTTGTAGTGCATTATACCAACATGTGTGGTGTGTATGTATCCATGTGTGTGTGTCTCAGGGTCACTCGCAGGCCAGTTTGCTGTCGAAGCTGGACAGGCCGATGGCGAAGGCCTGCAGGGCACACATGGGGTAATTATAGTCCAGAGTAAAGATGTCCTCCGCCACACGGCCAAACTGCATCACAATGTAGTCCGCTGAAAACACAGCAACACGCAATCAACAACTGCACAGATGCAGCAGTATAACAACACTAAAATTACATTTGGATTGTGGGAGAAAAATGTAAATGCAGGGCTCGAAATTAACTTTTTTACTTGGTAGCACCGCTGCTTCCAACTTCAAATATTTAGGAGCACCAGAAAGAATTTAGGAGCACCCACCACAAATGATGAGCACCACTGCAAATTGTATATTAAGGCATTTATTGTATTTGAAAACAACATCAATCAGGACTAACAAAAACAACTAACTAATGCTGTGATGACTTATTGATATTTGTGCAATAATTCCAAAATGAATGTCTAATAATTATAAAATATTATTAATGATGATGATGATGTCAATAATACATTACATTTGTCATTATCCTGCTGCCCTGAATGTGCTTGAATGTGAGTTATGTACTGTAAAAGGTCCTGCTGTTACTTTATGAAAATTAAATTTATGGTTTGCATCAAACAAAAATGAAGCATTGCAGTGAGTAATATTTATTTTGCACTATTGTTTTTATATGCATCTCAATTTAATAAATAATATTTCTGCTACAAAACAAACGTAAGATTATAATAAATCATTCAGTTCAATGCTGAAAGCTGCAAAGCAGTCATCAGTAACTAAATAGAAAAATAATATACATCTCAAGAAAGAATGGACCAAAGAAAGTAAGGAAAGTCTCACTTCTTCCACTCTTTAAAAGTGTTGCTTTCGGTTTGTGTCTTTGTAAATGCTCGGTCTCGTTGTGTGCTGATTTTAATTTTTCTGTGTTTGTGGAAAAGCAGGCGAGTCAGCCGACCCAATATAAGAGCAGAGCAGGCAGAGCAGGTTTCTCATGATGACCACCGGCGCAAATACCGTTCTTTGTTATGAGCCGCAGATTCAGTTCAAACTCAGTAAAGGCAAGCTTCTTTTGTTTTCCAGTGCTGGGTTTCAGCTAGAAGGGCATCAGCTGCATAAAGCATATGCTAAAGTAAATGGTGGTTCATTCTACTGTGGCGATAAATCAGGGACCGGATAGTTAGTGACTGAGATTTGATGTCTCATATAATAAATCCGATGATGCTGGTAATGATGATTCTCTTGGACCAATAACAGCAGCATGTAAATGCCACGTTTTGGTAATCATATGGCTTGCTTGGAACCTTACCCGTGGAAAACCCTCTAAAAATAAGATGTCTTGAAACAAACAATGACAAACCCTGCAGTGGAAAAGTGGCTTATGCGTAGAGTAACTTACGGTCATTGTCGTGGACGATCTGGAAGTTCTTGACGGAGGCCTGTGTGACTCTGCCGTGGAAGTTCAGCACGTAAGATTGTGTGTCGTCGTTCCACACCGGAGCTTTATTATGCAGCTCGATGAGGTTCTCCAGCGAATGATTCTGCCATTTACTCAGTAGAGATTCCTGCTCCTAAAACACATACATACACACACACACACATGCACGTTTATGCATCACTCTTTTCTGCAAAATGTGGACAAAATTTAGAGAAGCTTGCAATTTGATTTTGGCTACCAGGATAGTTTGCAGTTTTATATTAAATAACATTTTAGTTGTATTTATAAAGTGTGTATGTGTATTTGCAATTGGTGTGCAATACCACGAGTTGTCTCGCTGACACTGCATGGCGCTCGACTTTAGACGCATCATGTGACATTATGAATACATGATGAAATGTATTTTGTTTAAAGAATTGTTTTAAAAGTGTTTGATTTTTATTTACAATCATCACAGGATGCTAGGACTGCTTCTATGTGTTACAAAATGATGCTCAATGTAAATTCAGAAGTATGTAATAATTTGAGAATGATCTGGCAGAAGGATCTGGGGATTGATATTGAGGAGAATGAGTGGCTGGACATCCTTTCCAATGTAGGTAAAAATATAAGAGAAGTTAGAGGAAAGTTCATTCAGTACAAAATAATACATAGATACTACTACACACCATCCAGACTCTATAGGATGGGACTAGCTGGAAATAATCAGTGTTGGAAATGCAATAAAGAAGAGGGCACGTATTTACACATGATCTGGGAATGTTGTCTAGTTTACCCATTCTGTAATGGAGGAGTGGCTAGGCTGTGAGTTACCTGTAGAGCCACGGCTATGCCTTCTGGGTGATAAAGTAGTGATACTAATATAGGTAATAATTCCTTTATTCTGCTCAAGATTGGATGCATTACAGCTGCCAGGATGATACTACGTAATTGGAAATGTCCCAGAATGCCAGAAATGAAAGAGTGGATTGATCGAAATTGCATCGTATGAGTGTATGTTGGGGAGATTGAACAATGAGGGAGAAGTACATAGAAAATGGGATAATCTCTGGCAACATCTAAAATGAGGATAAATGAGTATGTACTTACAAAGATACCACTACCTTAATTTCCATATATGTTTACTATATGTTGTTTTTCTTAGTTGAATTTTCTCAGTGTGACAGGTGGCTGAATATGTAACATGTATCATATGTATGTGTAGTGTAAAGTGTGTTCTTTGTTCTTGGCTGTTACACAATAAAAAAGTTGAATTATATAAAAAAAAAAAAGTGTTTGATTTTCTGTTCAAAATAAATAAATCAAAACAAAACACAATATACATTCAGCCACAGCAAATCAACCCAAGAAATTTTAACAAATTATGAAAAAACAGAAGGCAAAATCAGTCATTTTAGGCTGCAAATGATCAGAAAGAGAGACTGGTTGAGCATTGAGCAAACAAAAAATAGCCACTGACAGTATTTTAATAGGTGCAGCATCGTGACTGCATTTGATTGCCAGTAGACAAGTGGGAAAGAAATAAAACGGTAGTGGAAAATAGCTGAACCATGTCAACAGGCAAAACAAGTTCATGCATCACTCCCTGTCCAAGCTCATGATGAACATCTGATTGACACACATATACACATTCAATGAACATCTAAATGACACTCACACAGGCAGGCCGAACCGGGACCCGCTCAAAACTCATGTTCATGCCAGGAATAATCACAGTCATCTTCCGCGGCCCTTTAAAACCCAGAACATTGGTCTCCTGTAAAATAAACACACACTACAATGAAAAATGACCAAATGAATAGAAAGAGAAAGGCATTTAAATGATAAATGAAATAAAGTATATAGTATTATATCATAAAATCATTATAATAAATTACAATTTATGAATTAAATATAGAAACTGCAAGAGAAGAGTCACACACTTGGTGTTAATTTTGTTGACTAGTTTTTTTGTTATATTTTTCGTCAAGAATGTTGGATCTACTGAGTTACAAAGTAACAAACTACTGTAATTAAATAATGTTTTCACCGAAAAGGTATAGCAAGGGGTTACTTTTAATTTTTAGTTCATTTAATTAGTTACTTGCCTAAAATACGGTGCATGAATTTAACAGTTTTGTACTGTATGCATCAAAGTCATTGCATTTGTATTAGTTTAACAATTAATTTAAAAATGAATTAATGTATTTCCCCTAACTAACCTAGTTAAGCCATTAATTGTCACTTTAAGCTGAATACTAGTATCTTGAAAAATATCTAGCCAAGTATCATGTGCTGTCATTATGGCAAAGATAAAAGAAATCAGTTATTAGAAATGACTTATTAAAACTATGTTTGTTAATGTGTTATAAAACATCTCTCCGTTAAATATCCCAAAGAATATAAGTTTAAGGAATAAAAATGGGGAAATAAAAATGCTAATAATTCTGACTGTATATGTAAATGATTAATTAATATATTGCAATTTAACTAAACCTGTAAGACTGTAAATCTCATGAATTCAAGTCAACCAAAACTGTGAATCGAAAAGAAAACAGTTACAGATGACTAAAGCTTTCATTTACTAAAACTTTATATATGATAAGCCGTTTTGACATGATTTACATTGTAAAAAGCTGTATAGAAATAAAGATGAATTGAATTAAAGCATGCAGTCAGACTGACATAGCATATGGCGGCGAGCTCCTGTCGTGTGTTTGTCTCCTCCAGCAGCGTTCCGGGGTTTTTAGATGGGTTTGTGCCATTATCATACACTGTAAACTTGGTTCCCATCAGATTAGACCTGCAGTCAACAGAGAACAGCATGAAGATGAAGGATCTGCAGAGTTTAAGATGAATTTAAAAATATATTTACAGTGTCCAGCATAATTAAGTGCACAGTACAACAAATGTTTTTTTGTAATTTTTTGCAACACCTCATTAGAATTTAAATGCATTTTCTTTTTTATTTCTAAAGATGTTAGTTGACCAAACTTTTATTTTAATGGACATGACCATTTAATAAAACTGTTTTGTATAAATGCACCAAAATATAGGGTCTATATTACAGGTGTCAAACTCAGTTCCTGGAGGGCCGCAGCTCTGCACAGTTTAGTTCCAACCATAATCAAACAAATCTGATCAAACTAATTGAATCCTTCAGGATGGATTAAAACCTGCAGTTAAGTATGTTGGAGTTGGGTTGGAACTAAACTGTACAGGGCTACGGCCCTCCAGGAACTGAGTTTGACACCATATCGTGTCTAATATAGTGACTGAGAAATGACTACAAATGTTAATTTTTAAAGGGAGTACCCATCCATTACTCATTTATTATGTACTGTATGTGTATATATACTGTATATTTAATACACTGTCAAACTCAAATGTTTTTGATCGCACATATCAGGAAACATTTTTAGTTATTGTTTAAATTTTTTCATTGCAAAAAAGCCCCTCTCCTTCCCCCAAAGCATCCAAACTCAGTTAAACAGGTAAATATATTGTTATACATGAGCTAAGACAAATAAAACCATATACTGTATTCCACATACAAAATACACATGCACACATATCGATCAGTTATTCAGCAGATTAAGAGGTAGTTGCTTGTGCAATGTATGGTTTTGTTCCAGAAACTGTCTAAACCAGGGGTGGGCAAACTCGGTCCTGGAGGGCCGGTGTTCT
>CAIGQZ010031614.1:1952926-1971300 GCA_903798205.1 Danio tinwini | reverse complement strand
ATTTTTTTTAGGATTTAATTATTTTAAACTTATTTTACTTTTTCTTTATATTACATTAATACTTTTGCATTATTTAAACTCATCTTATATTCGTCTCTAGTTTCAAGTTAACGCAAAAAAAAGTCCTTCTAAATATTGAATGTCTTGTTTACATGCTTTCATTCTAAATGCAGTATTAGTGGTGCACAGATATAATGTTGTGTGGTAAATGACTGTATGTGTCAAATGCAATCAATAGATCTTGACCTTATTGAGCAGGAAAAGCTCCATGCCTGCGGTCTGATCTCTAGTTCACAGCACTAAATCATTCAGAGATGAGCTCAAATAAGCAGGGAAAAGCTGATGATTGACCTGAGTTTCCCGATGAAGCTCTCGCCCTCGCGGGACAGATCTGTGGCATCTACAGAGATCAGATAGTTGGATGTTTTGCTCTTTTTCCTCTTGCGTCCAGCCAGTAGAAACACCTGATGAGAGATGGAGATTTTTTTCAGAGAGTTTTAGAGAGCTATGTCATTAAAATAAGTGTACACTGGAAAATGTACACTTTGAACCAAGTGTAATTGGAAAGAAAAATTACTGTAATTTGATATCGCTAAATGTTTCGGTTTCTCTCAAAGTATAATTTAACTTTGGTTCAAACTATAAAATTTTATTTAATCCAAATCAAAAATACTTATTGTGATCAAGAATAAAAATTACATTCACACAAAGTAATAGTATTGTTTATTATAGAGACACATAGACAATTATATAAGCAGTAAACTATCTTATTTAACCTTAGATCAAAGTATGATCTTGCTTTGGACAAACCAAAAATATTACTGTAATTTGACACAGCTTAATTTATAAATGACCCTCAAATTATAGTTTTGACTTAGTTGAAAATGCTAAATGTAATTTGATATAAATCAAAATATTTACTCTGCCCAAGGAAAAAAAAAAATTATCGACTCAAATGTAAAATATTGTTTTTATAGACAATGAATTAAGTGAAATATTTTGGTTCAACTTAAAATCATATGCATATAAACTGTAATAAATACGTATAATGTTAGTCTGTGCTGTTGCCAGTTATTTTACTTTCAGTAACAAAGACAACAAACTCACATTACAAATAGATCAAAACTGAAAGCACATAAACAGTACAGCGGGATAAGGAACATCCAGGAGGTTGTTTTCACAGAATAAACCTATCAGTCTTATACAACAGTGCTCCACTTTGCGTCGGGCTGCTGATTAACCTGTCAGGCTTTATTCTGTGATATAACCTCCAGGATGTATTTATCCCTAACTTAATGGAAACAAAGCAGTTCATTGTTAGTTATTGTTAACTCACAGTGAATTAACTAAAATTAATTAGTTCCTGTTAATAAATACATTCACTAATGAATAATTATTATTAATGTGCCTGATATACGTGTTGAGATCTTCACCTTCTTGCCGTCTTCTCTCTCCAGATGCATGAAGTATGTGGGGTAGAGGCCTCGGTCCATGCCTTTCTTATCCCGTGAGATCCGGCACTTCACCGTGACTCCCTGCGGAGCCGGACGGAGAACAAACTCTTCCAGATTGTCCACTTCTATGGAGGAGCCCTCGGCTGATGGAGAGCCCACCGGGATGCACTCCTGATGGGACACAAACACACCAAACATTCACCAAACAATCAGATATGTAATTGAATATTATTATAATTGAATATCAGTGGAATAACATTATATCGACAGTATGGAAGATTATTTCTGCATTTACAGAAGGCCACTGCAGCTTCTGATGTTTGAGCCCCGGCTGGGTCAGTTGGCGTTTCTGTGTGGAGTTTGCATGTTCGCGTGGGTTTCCTCCGGGTGCTCCGGTTTCCCTCCACAAGTCCAAAAACAAGTGGTATAGGTGAATTTGGGGAAGCTAAAATTGTCTGTAGAGTATGTGTGTGAATGAATGAGTGTGTATGTGTGTTTGCCAGTGATGGATGGCATCCGCTGCGTAAAACTTATGCTGGATAAGTTGGCGGTTCATTCCGCTGTGGCGATCCTAATAAAAGGACTAAGCTAAAAAGTAAATGAATGAATGAATAAATAAGCACAAAAGTGTAAGACAAGAGGAAAATACAACATTGATGAAAAAAGCTGCTTTGACACAATCTACATGCTAAAAAGTGCTATAGAAATAAAGATGAGCTGAACTAAATATTTTACATATACATTGATTATTTAAAGTTTTTTATATCATTGTTTTTATTTTGATCAAATGTGCATTATTATTTTGTATTTATTGTAATGCATTTACATGTAATACTAGCTTTTTTCCTTTTGTTTTCATACATTTTGTATTGCTATCTATTGCATTACTTACTAATGTAATGTATTATTTACATAATTCATGTATATTTTATTTAATGTAATTATAATTATTATTTTAATCTTTCTTTTTATCTGTTTTGCTATTTATTTGTTTTAGACCTATTTATGTTTAAATAATTAATATCGATATGAAGTATCATTGTGTCACGCTGGTAGACAAGGAAGACAGAGATGCTTCTCTTTTCACTGTATTCCTTCAACACAAAGTCACTAATCACACAGGGAGTTCAGAGGGCTGATATATGTGCTCGTGTGATCTTCGTTCACAGCACAATGGGTGTCAACAGTAGATGTAGTTCAGCTCACTGGTAGTACGCTAGTGGGAGACACAGCAAGTGAGTATACAAGCACATGGTTCATCTAGTAGGTTGTAGACAGTAGATGTTATCAAGATCACTAGTATTTCGCTTGTAGGAGGTACAGCAGGTGAGTATACAGACACACAGTTCATCTAGTAGATCGTAGATCTACTGGTAAACACAACACATGTGTAAGCATCCCTTGTACATGAGAAAAATCAGAAAGCATGTAAATGATCATCCGCTGGTCAGAATACAAGCACACGGTTCATGTGAGTGAATAGCAGATCTTCTAGTGAACATCAGATAAGTAATATCACTTCCCTTGATCAGTTTGAAGGACTCGAAGACTCATAAGGAACATCCATTTAAGAATAGGAGAAGACGAAGGAGCGAAGATGAAGACAACCATCCGACTTCAATACCGGCGGAGGAATGAGAAGATAAGGTGAGCTTATATAGTGTTCTTGATGATGGGGAACAGGTGCAAGTAATTAGAAGGCCAGTGAGAGTTCATGGGATTGGATGGAGGTGGTATGCGATGGTGATCGCTGATTGGGTGAGCAGAAACAAGCCGGGGATGTGACACATTGTATGATTATTGATTTCAATTAACTTTCAATTTAATAAATACATTTTTGCTTTTAATTAGTTTGATTTTTTATTAAATTTTGTTATGTTGTTATATTTTGGTCTACTTATTTTAATTAAAGTTGTATTATTTGTTAATGTAATGTTTTATAGATATTTTATGTAAATAACATTATTGTTCAATTTTATTTAATTTGTGCTGTTTTAAAAAAATTGTAGATGTATATATTTTTTTATATACTTAATGAAAAAAATAATTAAGACTTTTATTTTTTGAATAAAAGTAGTGCACTGTGTCAAAATATTACATGCCATTTCTTCAGAATTTTATGAATAATTAGTGAGTGTATAACTTCCTGAGTGTTTCTGAGAACAGTTTCTCCAGAGTTTATGAGTGATGTTTGAGTGTAAAGAGCGCTGAGGTGCTTGATCTCTGTGTTTCTCTTACTGTGGTGGATTTAGTGCTGGATGCAGATGCCGGACGTGTGCTCTCCGTATTCGGGGACAGAGACCGGCTTCGCTCTTCAGCTTCATCTTCACCATCTTCATCTTCATCCTCACTGGCTTCATCATAGTTCATGCTGCCAGACAGACCTGAGAACATTTTGAAGATGAGGAACAACAGCGTTACTTGGAGTTAGCTTACCAAACACATGGTAATAAAAAATAAAAAGAAATATATATTGTATTGCTTTTGAGAGCAACATTTTTTCACTACTCAAACCTTTTGGCTTCCCCTGAAAAAAAACAGTGTTCTATGTATGTCTTACCGCGTCTCTGCAGCAGTGTGTGTATGTCAGTTTTGGGCTCCAGCAGTGTGTCTGTGTCAGCATCTGTCTCTGGCTCTTCTGCGGCAGGCGGCGATGGCTGCTGCTGTGTTTGACTGACCGACAAAACCTGGATCTTACTGCCCAAATCAGGAGCTTCTGAACCCAGTAGCGCTGCAGGTCCGTCAATGCCTGAGGAGTCAAACACACACTCAGATTAATCATTCTGTTTACAACAGACAACAGCTACGGTTTGACAACCAAAAAACGTAAAGGTGAACTAAGCAATAATTGCAAAAACACTTCAGATCACAGTGTCAGACCAAGTACAAATACATGCAGCCAATCAGCAGTAAGGGGCGTGTCTAGTAACAGGATTTCTGCAAGTTTTACTAAATCAAATTGGAAGACTTTTTAAGACCTTTTAAGACTATGAAGAATGCAATTTCAGTGCCAAAATAAGCAGACCTTAGTTGTATACATACATTTTTTGCAACATAACTTAAAAAATGTATGCACAACAGACTGTTATAGTATTAGTTATGAGTAGTTTTGCTAAATGTTTTAGTGAGATGTGTTGTTGGTGATTGGATGTGTTTTGGATTGATTGGGTAGCTTTACATAAACAATGGAAATTTAAGACCCATTTAAAATGATTTAAGACCTACAAGACAATATTTCTGTGAATTTAACACTTTTTATGGCCTAAAATGTTGTTTTTACAATTCAAGACATTTTAAGACCCCGCAGATACCCTGAGTAACTACAGCAGCGATATCAAAACGAGGCAGAGTTCTGTTGAGTTATGGGCCTGTCAGGTCTCAATAGCTTTCTCCATCCACCTAGTTTCGCGTGCATTTTGAAATATCACATACATCAATATAATGAAAATGCACATAAAAACACAGCTGAGTAGGATAAACTTTTTATCCGATAAGAAAAATGCTCAAAAACTATGATGGAAATAACATTTATTGAAAAAACTCCAGCATCCACATCAGTAAAGTGATGTGATTTAGTTTGAGCAGATGATGATCAGATGAAAATGTGTGTGATGCAACCTCCTGCTTTCCCTCAAGAAGCCAATACGGAAGTAACTAAAACTGCAATTCATCGACTCGCCTTGGGGGGCTGGCTCCAGGAAGTCCAAGTGCTTTCTTCCTGCATAGGTAAATTGGCCATTTTTACAGCTGATAAAAACATGTTTACAGCCTGGTACAAACTGGTAACTGTGAGGGGGTGAGTTTTTTTTAACTCATCTGTTTTGTTTTTATTAAGTTATATGAAGTCTGCATAATTAAGAGCGTGGCCACTTGAGTGACAGCTAGCTGTAGTTGCTCGCTGTCTCGTCACCTCAGCTGATTCTGGCTAATTAGCTGCTGAGCTCAGCATATTCATCGTATTTTTGTTTTGGTTAATGTTTCTTGACACAGTTATTTGCCTTTTGGAATTTTTTCCTGCAATTATCAGATGACATGGCATGCTGTGTGGACTTAATTGTGCTTACAAACCGTTCAAGTTGCCTCCATTTCCCAGGTGAGTAAAATTATATACTTATATATCATATATATATATACATGAAATTAATACTATATATATCTCTATGAATGTATTTGCTTTATTTAAGATCATTTATCATTTATAATGTTCTTTAGACCAGTATTGCACTCCAGAATCTTGACAGATTGATTAGCTGTAGGCTATAAAACAGTCATCTGAAGCATTGTCATACAGTGTTAGTGCTGGATTTCATAAACAGCCTTGCATTTACTAACACAGACTATATCTGAAGTGTTTGGAAATAAGTCGCGTTTTCCTCCTGTAGAAAAACGTCATAAGAGCAATGTTTAGTGGCTCAATGTGTTACAGCAGTGTTTTTAAAAGACTAAGCACTTTATTGATATAGTCTACAACCAAGCACTTGTGGTCAGAACACAAACGAGTCGCAGGTAATGAAGTGTTAAGCATTCTCCCAAAGTAAAAAGTCTGTCTAAGCCAGGTCTAAGCAAAATGCTGAGAATCCAGCATGCATCTGTAGCTCCGCTCACTCTCCGCCTCTTTGCCCTTGTTTGGTATCCCGCGTTTGGTGCGAGGACGCGCTAACAAAATGGCGACAGTTGGCCGCGCCTACTTGTAGCTTCTTTTGCAGTGTTCAGAAACCTATGGGTGACGTCACGAATACTACGTCCATATCTTTTACAGTCTATGGATGGAACGCATAAATGGACAAAGCAGCATTTCCAGCAAATCCCAGAGCTTCAATATTAATATTATTGGGGAAGTGATCGGAAATCGGGCCTATTCACGCGGTTTCTGACTCAATCGGAATTGGACGTTACCTCCCGATCAGGACTCCACTATATGTATATATATATATTCTCATTATTTTTAACACATCTATAGTTATGCTGTGGCACAGAGTTAGACAACTTTCTTGACTTCACACAAAAACAGCAACCTGTGCGAGATGACATCACTTGGAGAGACGCTATAGCTTAAATGCCGGCAAAGTAGAACACGGAAGCAGCTTGAAGCGGAAAGCCGTCTGGAGGTATTATAAAGTTAATGATGACAACATTGCCATAGCAAACTGTAAGATATGTAAACTCGGGATTGCCTGCTGAGTGTTTTAATTTGAGGTGCTGTTTGTTTTTATATTAGTTTTTTTATATTTATTGTTGCACTGAAGTCCAAAATTTATGTTATTTATTACTTAATTGTTCAAGCTACCTCACAGAAGTGATCTGTGTGTTAGAGTTGTTGAATGTTAAAATAAGTTGAATTAACTAAAAAAATAAGGAACATCCTGGATCTGTTACTTCGCTCTTCTTTATTCTTTTTTTATGTATTATAAAAGTATTGGATCGGGTTTCGGTATCGGTAAACACTCAAAGTGAAATGACTCTGACTCAAGGGCAAAAAACCTGATCAAGACATCCCTTATTATTCCCTCTAGAACTGCCTTGAGCATCTGTCTGCGCTCCCATAGAGCGTCTCATGCCCCCAAAGTCCACCGCATTGCGTTCATTACCTTTCGTCTTCATCTTCTAAGATGCAACTCATTTATTATTAATAATAATAAACTTTATTTTATATAGAATCTTTAAAAGCAGTTTCTTAAAGCACTGAACACTGTGCAATACAACACAATAAAATAATACAAAAATCAACATATAAAAGCAAGTTTAAAATAATACATCTTTGAACCTCATTAGAGAAGAAAAAAGTCCACAGTGGCTTCTCCTACCACACAAAACTACATTTTTAAGTCGGTTATTTGGCTGCAGTTTATCAGAAAGTGACTATTTAGTTCTCTTTGGATGGAAACACTGCTTTATTCACAAATGTTTTAGTGTAATATTGCAGTTCTGCACTTAACTCTACTCTGTATCTTTGAATGGAAACAGAGCTACAGATGTGCAGTAAGATGTTTGTACCGTCGAGTATGATGTCACTGGCGGTGCTGATGTTGGTCTCCACCAGCGGGGCCTGTTCTTCACTGCGTCGGGGCCGAGATCGTCTCGGTCGGCCCTCAGGGTTTGGCTGAACCATCAGCAGCTCCTGACGCTTCCGCCGCTGCTTCTGTTCCAGCAGAGCCCTCTGTCAATGCACAAACATGGTTAACACACTCATCATTCATTATTCAGCTCTTAATACACACTTTCTAACTCAAACATGCTTCTAGAACATTTAACAAATGGACAAACCATTAGCACAAATATAAACAAGGGTGTTGTCTGTTTGTGGAAGATCATCTCCATCTGCTGCCCATGAATCATCTTTCTGCTGGAAAACTATTCATTTTCAGTAAATAAAATAGAGATTTAATATAATAATAAACAAAAGAGTGTTTCAAAATGATCAAAACAAAAAAAAATAATGATATTAATTATTTTATCAGTTTTAATCTGAACAAAAAACACTGTAAAAAATACTACATGATTTCATTCATTCATTCAATTTCCTACGGCTTAGTCCCTTTACTCATCAGAGGTCACCACAGCGGAATGAACCGCTAACTTGTCCAGCTGTCTTAAGGCCGATTTATACTTCTGCGTCAAGCGCACGCATAGGCTGCGCCGTAGCATAGCCCCTCGCCGTAACCGTCGGCGACGTTGACGCGCACCTCTCCAAAAATGTTACGCGTACGCATAGCGCAAGCTCTGTGATTGGTCGGCTTGGTAGCGCTGACGAGTGTAGGTGGAGGTAAGAGTCGCGCGCCCGATGCAGCGAGTGTTTACAAGTGTGGAGTCCCATGAAGGAGCTCCGGATAGAGACTGTTGTTTTGTGTTTACTTTATGATTAAAGTTGTTGCACGTCCGCCGGTTCCCGCCTCAAAATGAGCGAATTTGAGCCACTTGAACATTAAGGAAGTGTTCAGAAAAAACAACACCAGCGAAGAAACTCGACACACAGAAACATAAACACCTACTGCCAGCTAGTGTTTCAGAAGTGTATTGCAGAGAAACAGAAACAGCGCAGAAGTATAAATGCACAGCTACGCGTAAGGCTTGCGCCGTGTGTTACGGTGATCACTTGACGCAGAAGTATAAACCAGGCTTTACACAGAAGATGCCCTTCCAGCTGCAACCCAGTACTGGGAAACATCCATACACACTCATTCACACACACACTCATACACTACGGCCAATTTAGTTCATCCAATTCCCCTATAGCGCATGTGTTTGGACAGTGGGGGAAACCGGAGCACCCGGAGGAAACCCACACCAACACGGAGAGAACAAGCAAACTCCACACAGAAATGTCAACTGGCCCAGCCAGGACTTGAACCAGCGACCATCTTGTTGTAAGGCGTTGTTGTAATTTATTTTAATGTAAGAAAAAGATTATATTTAAATAAAATTCTAATAATTTTTTATTATGTAAAAATCAAATAAAAATAGACTGTATAAATAGTACATGAAAAACTTTTTAGTTTAGAAAATAAAAAAACAAAAAAATGAAACTATAATAAAAAAATAAAAAAACAAATCTAACTTTTAATCAAAATAATTATTGTGGTGCCAGTTAAAATAAATAACAACATTTAAATTTAATTACTAATATTACTAACTCGAAATTTTAAATCTAATTAATTATAGAGGTTAATAAAAATATCTAAAATACTAATAAAAATGATAAAAGCACAAAACAATAACAACAATAAATAATAATAAAACAATAATAAACAATAATAAAAGTACATTAAATATCTCTTTTCCTTTAATACCTCTCTTGCACAATATCCTGCACAACATTGTTCGGTCTCATGTAAATGTACTTGCATAGCCTGTCTTTTATACGTATAGTTAGGTATCTTATAGTATATGTTAGTTATGCATAGGCTTTTTAAAATAGCTCTTATGTCCAGTGTTGTGTTGTATTTATGATTCATTTATGTAGCATCGTTTTCCTGCGAGACATAACATTTTGTTCCTCTGTATGTCCACACATGTGGCGGCATGACAATAAGGCTCAACTTGACTTGACTTGATAAAAAATGACAATATAAAAATAAAGTCTAATTGCAAACATTAATACCATGACAGTAAACAAAAACACCAAAGTAATTACTTCGTTAATTATATGAGCACTTTATGCTAAGACATTTTCTTTAAGCTATATCTGTCTGTGGAACTTTACAGTATGGATTGCTTTAATATGGTAATAAAGTATAAAAAAACTAAATGCTTTAACAAAAAGAAGGGGAATAACCTACTTTAACAGAAATAAACACACAGAGAGCACAGGAAGTCAAGAACAGACCTGTATCAGGAGCACATGTGCAGAAAACAAACACACACACACCACAAACACACAATACTGTCTCGAAAACAAAACACTCACAGAAAGCTGGAGAAAGCGACGCACACTCGCTAAAATCATCTTAACAGCAGCTGAAGCCAGCAGTGTGTGTTTGTGTGCGTGTGTGAAAAAAACCCGGCATCAAATGAATCGAAACGCCAGAAAACAGCAGACAGGAAGAGAAATGAGGCCGAAAACAATGAGTCTTAATTCAGATATGCCCATGCAGAGGGCGGGGCTTTCACACAGGAAACCGTATCATAAATCACTTTCGTCCTGAAAATACACACTGAAATCATAACATTTCACAATACCGTACGTATTTTATGTGATACGTTCACTAAGAATGCATTAGTGCAAATTTGTGCATAAAATCTGCGTACAAAAACTTTCACAAACAAATCGAGATGACATTTTTTAAGTCAAATTTATTTTAAACTGCTGAAAGCTTTTCGAAGCAGCTGTAACTGCATGTACATGTCGCCTCACAGCAAGAATTTCACTTGCTCAAGTCCCTACTGGGCCAGTTGGCATTTCTCTGTGGAGTTTGCATGTTCTCCCTGTGTTGGCGTGGGTTTCCTCCGGGTGCTCTAGTTTCCCCCACAGTCCAAACAGATGCGCTATAGGGCAGTGGTTCTCAAACTGGGGGTCTCTACTCTGAGGGATTTAAATTTTTTAAATTTTTTTGTGATTATAATATATATTTTTCAATTACAAGTAAATGCTACAAACAAAAATGTAAAAAAATGTAAAAAAAAAGATTTTACTGATTAATCATTAGAGTGTTTTAAAAATGTGAATCGAACGTCATCACTGTGCACCTGCTAGCTCGCTAGTTATCACTACTATACAGCACGCACCTGCACGTGAAAACCGCTACTGCCAAGATAGATAAATTTGTCATTCACAAATCTAAAAATGTTGAGGAAACTGACAGTTTACCCGAGTCATCGGAACCATCCACTTCGACAAAACATAAGAGCAAGACCTCGTCAGACCAAAGGAGGAAACGTCGGAAATATCAGGATGAATTCATAAAATATGGATTTATTTGCTCTACTGTCAACAACGTGGATTTTCCTCAATGTGTAATCTGTTCAGAAGTGCTTGCTCATGAAAGTATGAAGCCCGGCAAAATCCAAAGGCATTTGGAGACGAAACATCCTTCTTTTATTGAAAAGCCAGTAGACTTTTTTCGTCGAAAAGAGAAGGAATTACATGGTCAAAAACAGATGATCGCACAACAAGTCAAAATTACGTCAAATGCTCTAAAGGCAGCTTATGAGGTGTCGTACTTGATCGCGCGGACCAAAAAACCACACACAATTGGGGAAACCCTGATAAAGCCCGCTGCTGTGGCTATGTGTCAGGCCATGCATAGTGAGAAAATAGCAAATGAGCTTATGACTGTCCTGTTGTCGAACGACAGTCTCCCGCCGTGTACATGATATTGCAAATGACATTAGGAGTCAATTGATCGATAGGATAAATGGGAAAAAATATGCACTGCAAGTCGACGAATCTACTGATGCGTCTAACTCTGCTCAGTTCTGCTCAACTCTGGCCTTCATCAAATACACATTTGACAGAAAACTGCATGAGGATATGCTCTTCTGCTCAGCACTCGAAGGGACTTGTACAGGTAGTGACATTTTCAGCAAACTGGACACCAAAATAAAAGAGATGGGACTTTCATGGGATAATTGTGTTGGTGTATGTACTGATGGTGCTGGTGCAATGATCTGTAAAAACAAGGGACTTAAGGCAAAGGTTTTAGAAGTGGCTCCTCACGTGAAGTTTACACACTGTATCATACACCGCGAGGCTCTTGCTAGCAAAGCACTTGATTCCGAACTCAACAGTGTTGAATAAAATCTCGTCCAGTAAACAGCAGACTACTAGCCACACTTTGCAACGAGATGGGCTCACAGCACGAAGCATTGCTGTTTCACACCGAAGTCCGGTGGTTATCGCAAGGGAAGACACTCACGTGTTTTTACAGCTTCGAGAAGAAGTGCACTTATTCTTGAAAGACTCAAAATTGGAATTCACCCGCTACCTGAAAGATCCAGTTGTCAAAACTTGCTTATTTGGCATGTATATTCGAAAAGCTGAACATGCTTAATCTGTCATTACAAGGGCCAAACACAAACATCCTGACAATGAATGACAAAGTCAATGCATTTATGAAAAAGCTGGAAAGATGGGCTGAGCGAGCTGAACAAGGAAATGTGGAGATGTTTCCTGAGCTTGAGGAGCATCTTGAGGAGAATGGACTGGGTCTCGGAAGCCTGAAAGAACACATTACTGGTCACCTCCGCAGCCTTTTGGAACAATTCAAGAAGTATTTTCCAAAAGAGACGCAACCAGAACTGTATGACTTGAAACTACAACCATTTTCTGAAACATTAAAAACTTTATTTTCCAATTCCACACTGCCTGAATTCTGGATCGCAGTAGCAGACGAATACAGTGAATTGTCCCGTGCGGCAATGGAAGTACTGCTTCCATTTGGGTCTACATATTTGTGTGAGCAGTCTTTTTCTGCTGTTACATACATAAAAAACAAATACCGATCACGTCTTGATATCGAAGATGATCTGCGAGTAGCTGTATCCACCATCAGGCCACGAATGGAGCTTTTGTGTTGCCAAAAACAAGTACACCCATCTCATTGAAAGGTAAGCCAAAATTATTTTAATGTACAGGCTAGTAAATATAGTTAAAATACTGCAAACTTTTATTGTTTGTATATGATTTTGTAGTGGGGGGTCGCGAGTTCTTGTCGATCTTACATTAGGGGTCGCCGGCTTAAAAGTTTGAGAACCACTGCTATAGGGGATTTGATCAACTAAATTGGCCGTAGTGTACGAGTGTGTGTGTGTAAATGAGTGTGTATGGATGTTTCCCAGTACTGGGTTGCAGCTGAAAGGGCATCCGCTGCGTAAAACATATGCTGGATAAGTTGGCGGTTCATTCTGCTGTGGCGACCCCTGATAAATAAAGGGATTAAGCTGAAGAAAAATGAATGAATAAACTGAGCATACGACAAGAGTGACGAAAGGAAGTGTAGTGTGGAAAGTCCTTATATGGAGATGTTGTGGGAGTGTTTTATGCAAATGACCAACCTCTTACACAATACTGCTTATTTAGAATACCAACACAAGAATGACCTTAAGTTTTAATTTTAATCTTTATTGTATTAATATTGATAACCTAACACAATTATTAGTGAATGAGATTAGATTAATGAGGACTAATGCATTGTGTTTTACTGTGTTGTGGTGTCTGTATTTGTGTTTTGACCCATTATTGTGTATTGTTGTGTTTTTTGCAGGATACCAGTATTCAGCTTGAAGTGCATTTTAAGGCTAAACTCGGTTATAATTAAGTAACTAGGCAAGTTTGGTTAATTAGGCAAGTAATTGGATAACAGTGGTTTGTTCTGTAGACAAACAAAAAAATAATGTCTTAAGATGTCTAACAATGTTGACCTCAGTTTTTAATAGTGTTTTTATTCCAGACAAAATTAAATAATTAAGACTTTCTCAAGAAGAAAAATATTTTGAGTAATACTGTGAAAAATGTCTGGGAAAGGTCTGTTTTTGACTGTTTGTTATTTATTATTGTGTTTTGTTTGCATGTGTTTGTTCATATTTTGTTGTGTAACTGTGTGTAAATGTGTCTCACCTGTTTCTCCAGTTTCTGTTGTCTGAGGTTAAGACTGTCGTCCTCCAGTGTGCTGAAACAACAAAACAACATTACAATCTCATTTACAAGACAACACACAATTCTATCACCCTATTCAACAGATTAGCTCATTATAATCACAGAAGGCCCTAAAACACAACACCTGATAGACGGGGTGTTACTATATGTGTCTGCTTCCAGCTGCAACCTAGTACTGGGAAACACCCATACACTCTCACATTCACACACACACACACACTCATCCACTATGGCCAATTTAGTTTATTCAATTCAAGTGTTTGGATTGTGGGGGAAACCGGAGCACCCGGATTGTGGCAGCTCCCTGGGTGCCACAATATAGGTAAAAAAAATAAGTCCACAATTAAACTGCAACTGAAAAGCAACTAATCAGTATTATATGATTTCGTTTTGTTTACAAAACAATTATCAGAATCAGAAAGAGCTTTATTGCCAGGTATGTTCACACATAAGAGGAATTTGTTTTGGTGACAGAGCTTCTACAGTGCAACAGAATTACAGAGACAGGACAAAAAAACAGATAATAAATATATTTTAAAAAGTAGTGAATGCAATTATACAAATTGACAAGTGTATGTACAGCTATATTACTATATACAGCGTTATATGTGCAGTTGTTATGTGCAAATTGGCATGTAAAGTGTGTTGTTAAATAAGTGTATGTGTGTATAAAAAGTGTATAGCAGGCAGTGATGTTGGTTTCACAATTATTACCATCAAGTGTTCATGAGATGGTTCGCCTGAGGAAAGAAACTGTTTCTGTGTCGGGCTGTTCTGGTGCGCAGTGCTCTGTAGCGTCGACCAGAAGGTAAAAGTTTAAAGAGGCAGTGTGCTGAGTGTGAGGGGTCCAGAGTGATTTTGGCAGCCCTTCTGCTGCCAAACGATTCGCTCAGCAGTCCGAACTATTCGACGTAATTTTCGGAGGTCGGATTTGGTAGCTGAGCTAAACCAGACAGTTATTGAAGTGCAGAGGACTGATTCAATGATGGAGGTGTAGAACTGTTTCAGCAGCTCCTTTGGGAGGTTGAACTTCCTCAGCTGACGAAGAAAGTACAGCCTCTGTTGAGCTTTTTTGACAATGGAGTCAATGTGAGTGTCCCACTTCAGGTCCTGAGAGATGGTGGTGCCCAGGAACCTGAATGACTCCACTGCTGCCACAATGCTGTCCATGATGCTCAGTGGGGGGAGAGCAGGGGGGTTTCTCCTGAAGTTCACTTTCATTGCACTATCATACACTATTATGAGTGTATTGTTTTGATTGTTCTCATGATTTTATTTCTACAATTTCTGGATTTGGCGGCGCAGTGGCGCAGTAGGTAGTGCTGTCACCTCACAGCAAGAAGGTCGCTGGTTCGAGCCTCGGCTGGGTCAGTTGGCGTTTCTGTGTTGAGTTTGCATGTTCTCCCTGCGTTCGCGTGGGTTTCCTCCGAGTGCTCCGGTTTCCCCCACAGTCCAAAGACATGCAGTACAGGTGAATTGGGTAGGCTAAATTGTCCGTAGTGTATGAGTGTGGATGAGTGTGTGTGGATGTTTCTCAGAGATGGGTTGTGGCTGGAAGGGCATCCGCTGCGTAAAAACATGCTGGATTAGTTGGCGGTTCATTCCGCTGTGGTGACCCCGGATTAATAAAGGGACTAAGCCGAAAAGAAAATTAATGAATGATGAATGAATTTCTGGATTCCTGTGTTTGGTTTTCTTTGTGTACCCAATGTGGAAAAACCTTATGTATCATACATCTGTATTAGGCCTGCACGATGTTGGGAAAATCTAACATTGCATTATTTTTTTCATTCTGCGATATATATTGTGATATAAATACAATTTCACTAGATGAGTTGAATAACTATTTGGTAAGAATTGATCATTTTAGATTTTGATTTAGATTTGATTAGGATGATTCTGTATAGGGGTGCATAAAATATAATAAACGATCTACAAGCATAGAGAAATTCAATTAAGAAAAATATATCAATTGAATAAACTGCGTTTTATTGTTTTCTGATGACTCAAACCTTATTCAGGTATACAGTAATTGAACGATCAAATGTAAAATAATAGTGCATAGTCTTAGTTTTACAAACAATTCAATCAAATTAATCGTTATTAAATTGCTAAAGGTACAATTTCTTATGCCTGAATGTATTTAAACCCCTCAACACAGTCACAGGCCTCAAAAAACACTTGAAATGATCAATTATAACCCAGACTCAACATTGCGTATACTATTGCGAATGATCACATTGCAATTGCAGCCATAATCTGTATGTATATTTGGAAAGTGCAATAAAAACTAAATAAAAAGATTTTTCAAAATAATAAGTTTAAACTAATAAACTAGCTTTTTTTAAGACTTTCCAAAATTCTGATTCAAAACATTTAATTGAATTAATTTATTTAATTATTTATTTTATTTTATTTTAAGTGCTACTGCAGCCATGATGATGCTGCGATGAGTCCAGATCACAACTTTAAAACCGAACACACTGCACTGCGAGTGTTTGCTCTGCCATCAGTCATTGTGTTGCCAGGCGACCAAGAGACACAACGAAAGAAAATCAATTCCACACAAACATCCTCACATACACACATCTATATGAATATGTGTCTAAAAATACACACACCCACACACGAAAATCCTCACGCTGCAGAGACTGGGAAAACATTTTAAACCCGCGTTAATGGCAGAAATGTGATGTTCTTTTACTTTTGCTTGCATTTATTGCTAAATATTTGGCAACACTTTAAAATAAGGTTGTATTAGTTAATGTATTTGACAAAAAAATAAATAAGTAAAGTTGTTTATTGTTAGTTCTTGTTAACTCACAGTGCATTAACTAATGTTAACAAGCATGAATTTGTATTTTAATAATGCATTAGTAAATGTTGGACTATGATTAATAAATGCTGTACAAGTATTGTTCATTATTAGTCGATTTTAATAAATATATCCACTAACATTAACTAATGAAACCTTATTGTAGAGTTTGACCAAATCTATTTTGCTTGCATTTATTACAGGGTGTCTCTCCTTTTTAAAATTATTTTCACACCTGTTTTTAATCATTTTAATTCTTTGTATTTCTGTGACTATTTGATGTTTTTTTTATATTATTGTTTAATTAAAGCACTTTGCATCAATATTGTATATGAAATGTGCTATATAAATAAACTTTGCCCTACATTGATTAAATAAAAAGTGTGAAATGTGAAAATCTTATTTTATTTTCAGCTTATTTTATGAAAAATCCTACATTTTCTCCTTTTCTAGATGAATCTGGACATTACTATGCATAAAACATCCATCCATCCTTCCATAAATACTTCCATCCATCCATTCATACTATATTTCCATATATCTATCCACTATTTCTATCCATTAATCCAGACATTCTATATTTACATTAATCCATTCATACTATATTTCCATCCATCCCTTCATCCCTGCCATATTTCCATCCGTCTATCAATCCATGCAATATTTTCATCTCATCCACATTTATGTCAATGAGACAATTGATGTGATTGAATGATTTTGGTGGTGGTGATTTGCATTTAAAATAAAGCAGGATTATATCCGAAATATTTCGAAAATATAGTATTTAAATAACAATCGATAAATAAAACGTATTTATATCCATTATACTTTACTTTATTTAACAATATACAAGTGTTTTAAAAAGTTAGTAATTTTAAAAAGGCATCTTAATTATCAAACAAGTAATGATTTTACCATGCGTATGTTTATTATGTGACCTCAATTTATAATTTTTTATCAAAATATCAATATTGCACTCAGTATCCTTGTTCAGTGTTTTTTTTATAAACTGCTTTACATGGATGTGCTTCACAATATAAAGGAAAGTCTGTTTTATCATGACTTTATTAGCACTGTCTTATATTAAACCATTCTTCTATGCACATATTTTTTATTTACATGCATTTTTAATTATTTAACTTTAATTTTTAGTAAAAAAATGATCAATATCACGTGTCACTATAAAAAAGAAAACATCTGATACTAGCTCTGTTTCACAATGACTTTAGTAGCATTAAAAAAGTGTGATAATGATAATAATAGTAATTATAACAACAAAATTTAAAATTAAAATAAAATAAATGCAATAAAATTTTATAAATAAATAAAACAAAGCTGGTTTACCTCATTTGAAATTCAGTTTTTGAGGACTTTTAACTTCAGGAACTAAAGCAGACACCCTTGCAACCCCTCAGAACACATTAGTAACCTCACAGCGATGTCAGGTTATTGTAGATAACACTGCTGCACTGCAAACTTGCACAAATAAACCTGTGTTTGTAGTGATTGTACCTGGTCATGACGGTGGACGCGAAGCTGGAAGAACTGGAGGGTCTTTGTTTCCATGGTGATAACAGGCGGACAGATAGAACAAAAATAGAAAGAGAGAAAAAGTCAATGATGACGGTTGTGAGCTCATTTGGCAGCTGTCTGTACACACACACACACACACACAGACACCTGAATGAATGTTTCATGCTCGTAGTCTGACGGAGTTTAATGACACAAGCTGCCTGATGTGACACCTGTGTAACCGAGGTTACCAACATCAACAAGAAACACCCTCTCAGACCCAAACAGGTGCACTCAAAATCAGACAGACAGAAATAAACAACTGGAGAAAGTAAAAGCAGCAATAATGATGCAGAGTTGAGTGAGGAATAATGAGTGGAAAATACACTCTCTGCAGATCTAAAGATCTCAGGGGTGTTCAGAACAAACACAACATCAAACAGAAGAAGCCCCTATCTGTCTGTCTGTCTGTCTGTCTGTCTGTCTGTCTGTCTGTCTGTCT
>CAIGQZ010031614.1:1925799-1941446 GCA_903798205.1 Danio tinwini | reverse complement strand
CATTAAGTGTAAAAATAATTAGCATTATATTAATATATATATATATATATATATATATTCTGCACCTTTCTTAAATTATCAAAATAAACTAGAATCAAACATCTTTGAAAAGAATTACACTAAATTCAATGATATTTTAGGTAGTAAGTCAAAAATATGTGAATGTGAATGATGATTTAAAGCATAGGGGCAAAGTATAAATATTTTTGTGCTAATTATTTTTACACTTAATGACAATCTAGTGCCTTTCTCCTGTAAACCAGATTATGAATGTATGATTATTCACCTTTTGTTCTCAGAAACAAACAACAAACATAAAATGTATATGGGTAACAAAATTATATGACATAATATCAGCATATTACTGACATACCAATGATATCACATGAAACAAACACTATTTTATTGATAATATGTATGTCACAGTGACAACTTTTGGCTGTTGGACTTATATGTATCATGTAATTATATAACAAGTATAATGTGAAATACAATACAACAGTGTTTCTCAACCACGTTCCTGGAGGACCACCAACACAGCATGTTTCGGAAGTCTCCTTTGTCTGTCACACCCATTCCAGGTCTTTCAGACTCTGCTAATGAGCTGATGATCTGAATCAGGTGTGTTTGGTAAAGGAGACATGGAAAATGTGCTGAAACACTGCAACGTGGTTGAGAAACACTAGAAAAAAACACAGTTAAACATCCCTTCAGAATTTTTTATTTCACAGCAGAGCTAATAATTGTGTCTTCATGTATGTCATAAAGCACTTTGTTTTCCAACTTCGGAAAACAGCTTTTCACAACATTGTTGAGCAGCACCTGAGTACACATATTAGATGAAAAACAGCCAAAAATATCCTAACGCACGCAGGGGGGATTGAGACGGGGGTCAGGAGAGTCTGCGTATACAGCCATCAGAACATGAGAGAAGAAACATGAAGGAAAACACAGCTGCTCGTCATCTGACCGATACACTGGACATACAGCAGATTATTTACACAGATCAGCTCGATCAAACGACACAAACACATCCAGCCTCTGCAAACAAACACAATCTGATGAAAAAAGAAGAAGAAAAATACTTTGGGAACATCATGATGCTTTCATGTGGACATTTCCAGATTCACAAACACAGATATATCCAGCGAACATTGGGGAAAGTTAAAAGTCAAAAAGTTACGGAGTTGTGTACTATGAAAATTATGGTTCATTGGATTTAGCACTTTTTTTAAAGTAAGAGGCTGCAAAATAAATTACATTTGCTGAATTTAACCAAACAAATCAAGTTGAACATCACTCAATTTAGATTGTTTGTTTAAATTCAGCCCATATAAATTGTTTGCAACCATCCATTAATTCATTTTCTTTTCGGCTTAGACCCTTTATTAATCTGGGGTCGCCACAGCAGAATGAACCGCCAACTTATCGAATTTAAGCTTACTCAATTCACCTATACCGCATGTCTTTGGACTTGTGGGGAAACCGGAGCACCCGGAGGAAACCCACGCCAACACGTGGAAAACATGTAAACTCCACACAGAAAAGCCAACTGACCCAGCTGAGGCTCGAACCAGCGACCTTCATGCTGTGAGGCGATCGTGCTACTCACTGCGCCACCACCTTGCCACTTACCTTAAAAAAAATTTAGTAAATCCAATGAATATTTTTTCAATGATAGGGTGCATTCATTGTTCATTCATTCAATCATTCATTGTGAATATTCCCCAGGTTGTTCCCTCTTGTTCAATTCAATTCGATTCACCTTTATTTCTATAGAGCTTTTACAATGTAGATTGTGTCAAAGCAGCTTCACATAGAAGATTATAGTGAATTAAAACAGTGTCAGTTCAGTTTTCGGAGTTTAAGTTCAGTTCAGTTTAGCTTAGTTCAGTGTGGTTTAATAATCACTACTGAGAGTCCAAACACTGAAGAGCAAATCCATCGATGCGCAGCTCTACAGATCCCGAACCATGCAAGCCAGTGGCGACAGCGGCGAGGAAAAAACTTCACCAATTGGCGAAAGTGAAAAATTTTAAAAACCTGGAGAAAAACCAGGCTCAGTTGGGTACGACCATTTCTCCTATGGCCAAATGTCTTGTGCAGAGCTGCAGTCTAGGCACCGGAGGCTGGAGAATGCTGGACCTCAGTGCAGACTTGTCTGTCCCTGGAGCATCACAGGAATCAGTCTCATGCTCTCCACTCCTCCATGACCACCACAGCAGCTGCTCAGGATACGGCCTGGTCCAGGATTATAAAAACCTTGGGATCATCTCATCGCTGGTCTTGGATCGCATCAGTGGTGCTGCATAGTCTGAGGGCCTCGGGATGAGTACCCCCAGGTGGAAATAGAGACTTAAGACAATTTATTGAGTAGTTTTTGTGTCTAAATTAGATCTATGACATAAATATAAAAGCAGCTACAGTGCTCAGCATGATTGAGTACAGCCCATTTTGAAAGTGAATATATTTATCCATTTCTCAGTGAATATAGTCAATGTATTTTGGTGCATTTACACAAAACAGATTTACTAAACAGATATATTTATTAAAATAATATTTTAGTCACCAAACATTTTTAGAAATTAAAAGAGAATACAATTAAATTCAAGCAAAATATTGCAAAAAATAACAACCTACAAAATTTGAACTAAATTATTTTTTTTTTTTTGCTTCTCTTGATTATTCCTCATTTTTAAATTTGTATTTAATATTTTTCTATAACATATAAATTTGGCTGTACTAGTTTTTGGACCGTTACCATAAGTTATTTTGTTAGACCAGCTCCAGATTTGGCTTTAGTACTGACTAATCTAATGTACATCCACAAATATAATATTGTAGAGCTTCCTATCGAAAATATGAATTTAAAAGAGAGATTTGTGAGGGGTGTGCTTATATGCTGTAAGTTATACATTGTTGGACTTTCCCCTAGTCCCCCAGGTTCAAAGATCGGTCAGAGGCTTCAGATAAGTTTAAATTAATTTAATGAATCAAATGGATAAAGCATACAGAGCGCTCCGGGCTGCAGAATAAACCCTTTACAGTATGAGGTTTACATGTGGGCATTCCACAACACTCTCTAACCCTGCAGCCAAGTATATATCGCCGATTTCTTTTCGGCCCGTTCCCGGGGGCGCTTCAGGAAGAAAGATCCTCTGTCGAGATCAGTTCAATCATCAGTTCAATCATCAGTTGTTAGGCAGAGCAGCAAATCTGCACAGAAAACATTACGCATACACATAACAGAGCCTGCAAGAGGGTGAGCTTGAGCCCCTCCCGTTCGTGATTGTTCCTGTAAATGAGCACACTCTGGAAGAACAGATGTAACAGTTGGTTGATAACAAGTAGCAAGGAGTTAACTTCTTGGTTATCAGTAGGCCCACACGGAATCTGCGCGCGCAGAATTCCGCAGATTTTTAGCCCATCATTAATTCTGTTTATTTACTTACAGTTAACTATTTACAGTTAATGTAATTGGTTTTGCATTTTAAATATTAAATACAAGTTAAAAAGATATTACTTTTTATTGAACATATTAAGGTTTTAGTTATGAGACTCCCAAAATAATTCCACAGAAATTCGCAGATTTTTACAAAAATTCTCAGCAGATTCTGTCTGGCCCTAGTTATCAGTCACACAAAGGCACAGCTGTTATGGAGCAAATTTATATGAGGTTAAGCACATTAGGTTATATGAGGATAAACACATCAGCATAAGTTCATGGAATTAGTTAAAAACAGAATTAAACTAATAATGCATAGGATAAAGTTAAAATCATCAAATATTCCTTCAATATATGTTATACAGTATATGCAATGGTCTTTCGAACTTATCTAATTGTGTGATGGTCTTATTGTGAAATGTTTAAGCTGGTTTAAGCTGGTCATTTTTCAGCCTGACCAGCTAAGACCAGGCTGGAAATGGCTGGAAACCAGCCTGGAAATGGCCAAAACCCCTCTAAAACCAGACTGGTCGACCAGCTAAAACCAGCCAACCAGCTTAGGCTGGTTTAAGCAGTTTTTTCAGGAGGGGAATAAGGGACTAAGCTAAAGGGGTAATAAATAAGTGAATGAATGAATAGTGTATTTTTTAGAACCTAACAAAAATCTTTATGGACAGTATCCAAAAAATTTAATTGAGATTAATGTCTGTATTTATTTATTTATTTATTTCATATATATGGCTTTTGTGTTTTTATAAAATAGGAGTTGATAAACATATCGGACATGCACAGATGGGTAGCATTTTGATTGTAAGTAGTGGGCCGCTCTGGCCCAAAATGCCAGGGCCAATTTTTTTGCCCCAGTCCAGCCCTGGTTTGGACTGTGGGAAAAACCGGGGCACGCGGTGGAAACCCACGCCAACACGGGGAAAACATGCAAACTTCACACAGAAATGCCAACTGGCCCAGCCAGGACTCAAACCAGCGACCACCCTTGTTAGTGCTAAACACTGAGGCACCATGTTGCCCCAAAGCCTATACAATAATCTTTAAAAAGTAATTTTTACAGTGTAATCGTGAAATGTTGAAGAAATTATGTCCATCATGTCATGTGGCCACAAAAACAAGTCTGTGTTTCTCATCAGGACGTGTGCTGTCTTTTTGTGTGTTGTTGATAAAACAAAGTGACGAGCTTTTAATCAGATAATTCGTTTTTTCTGTTCCCAGCAGAGGAAACTAATAAAATGAAGGGCATGAGGCAGATATATTGTATATATTTATATATATTTAAAGATCATCTGAAAGGGGGTTGCTGAAAGCCATGTTTTGTCTCATATTATTGTCCGATTCTTCTGCTTCGTTGAGGTCTTTATAGTCAACATGCAGGTTATGTAATGGCTTATGTAACATGTTCAGGGCACTTCTGAGGCCTGATTTGGTTTGATGGTCACAGAGAACCTGCTATTAACAAAACCTCATTAAGAAACACCATGTGAACACCAGCATGGAAAGCTCATTACAGTCTTTAAAAGACTAAATGAAGCTTTGACAGAACAGGAAACATTAACTTATTTTGCACAGCATGCTAGCAAAATGCTAGTTCAAGTTTAAAATACTTTAAAACATGATAGCAGTGTCTTAAAACAGTTTAGGTATGCTGGAAAACATGCTAGCAACGTGTTAACCATACTAAAACTTGCTAATTCATGCTAACAACATGCTAAAGAATGTTAGTCATATTAAAACAAGCCAGAAATGTGCTAGCAACATGTGAATTCCAATTTTTAAACATTTTAGTTATGCTGTAAACATGCTAAGGCATGCTAGCAATGTGTTAACCATGCTAACAACATGTTAAAGGATGTTCATTATGTTAAATGAAGCAAGAAGCATGCTAGCAATATGTTAATTTAAGTTGATAACACTTTAAAACATGCTAGCCATGTGTTAAAACATTTTAGTTATGTTGCAAGCATACTAATTCATATCAGCAATGTGTTAACCATGCTAACAACATGCTAAATAATGTTCATCATGTTAAAACAAGCAACAAAACATGCTAGCAACAATTCATGCCAATAACATGTTGAAACATGCTTGTATTAAAACATTTTAGATATGCTGGAAATACGCTAATCCATGCTAGGAATGTGTAAACCGTGATACAACTGGCTAATTTATGCCAACAACATGCTATGTTAGTCATGGTAAACAAGCAAGAAACATGACACCAACCTGCTAATTCTTGTTGAAACATGTTGAAACACACTTGCCATGTAGTAAAACACTTTAGGTGTGATAAAAACATGCTAATTCAACATGTTACGCATATTAAAACTTGCTAACGCATGCTAAAGAATATTAGACATGTTAACACATGGAAGAAACATGCTATCAACATGCTAATTCTTCTTAAAAACATGTTAAAACATGTTAGCTATATGATGTTAGAAATATAATAGATTCATTTAGCTAACAACATGCTATATAAGAATGTCAGTTATAATAAAACAAGCAAAAATAAATGCAACAGCATACTGTAGCATTAACTATAAACTCACACTAATAAAAACTGTGGTATACTTAAATTTTTACTACAGTAAACCGTACACTATACTATAGTATATTCTCATGTGGGTAACGTTGTTTCTCACGCTCTGAAATAATAATGAGGTTTTGCCACTGGATGTTTGGATGACTGAATGTCCAGTAATAATTACAGTGGACAATAGAAAAGTCATCGTCCCATCAGCCCCTGCACAGCGGGAATGTTGCTGTCCACATTCCATGCTGTCCCAAACACACACACACAGTATTCAACTATACATCACATCCAAAATAAAGACTAGTTCTGGGGCAGGCACAGCAAACGACAGTGTATTTTTAACAACACAACTGTCTTTATAGCTGGAAAAGCTCATACAGTGTCCTCAAAATATTTGAAAAGCCTGAATGTCAGGATGCTTCTGCTGGTCAAATGATGCAGTCAATATTAACCTTTATTTTTGGGGTCTCCCACATGGAAAGAACCTATATGAGGATATATGTGAAACCTACAGTATATGCAGTATATATGCACATACAGTTGAAGTCAGAATTGTTAGCCCCCCTGAATAATTAGCCCCCCTGTTTATTTTTTCCGCAATTTCTGTTTAACAGAGAGCAGATTTTCTCAACACATTTCTAATCATAATAGTTTTAATAACTCATCTCTAATAACTGATTTATTTTACCTTTGCCATGATGACAGTAAATAATATTAGACTAGATATTCTTCAAGACACTTCTTAAAGTTTAGCTTAAAGTGACATTTAAAGGCTTAACTAGGTTAATTAGGCTAACTAAGCAGGTTAGGGTAATTAGGCAAGTTATTGTATAATGATGGTTTGTTCTGTAGACTATTGCAAAAATATATACACTGTAAAAAATAACGGGTGAAATATACGGTAAAATACCAGCAGCTGTGGTTGCCAGAAGTTCACCGTAAAATATAAGGTTACAACGTGTAACACTTCACAGAATACTTTTTGATAATCCCTAAATTTTAGAGTTGAAAACTGCTGTTCGTTTACAGTACATTTCTGTTAAATAAACATGTTTACATTCATTTCTTTAAAAATAGCAGTTGTAAATGTAAATTCCTTTACAGTAAACTACTGTGAATTATAAATATACTGTACTTAACTACATTCTACTTCCGTAATAAACATAAGAAAACTGCATGAATTATAATAGTATTTTATTGTAACGTTCAGTTTACGGAAAATTACCGGCAGCCGTGGTTGCCAGAACTTTACCGTAAAAAATACGGTAAAACACAAAAGGTATTACAGTTGTTTACCACAAATTTTACAACATTCAGTCAAGTTATTGAAATCGCTAAATGAACTCATAAACACAGTCTACTACAGTAAATCAGGGCACAAACTATCATTATTAGATTTTAAAGAAATATTTTCTACATACAGGTAGGGTGTTAAAACAGTTTAAGCTGATACAATAACATGACCACTGTACTCACGAAGATGTGTTGATGTTAGAAATAAAATGTGTCCATATATAAATTAGGGATAATCAATCATTGATTCATTTTCTTGTCGGCTTTCGCCACAGCGGAATGAACCGCCAACTTATCCAGCACTATTTTACGCAGCGGATGCCCTTCCAGCCGCAACCTATCTCTGGGAAACATCCACACACTCATTCACACTCATACACTATGGACAATTTAGCTTACCCAATTCACCTGTACCGCATGTCTTTGGACTGTGGTGGAAACTGGAGCACCCGGAGGAAACCCACGCGAACGCAGGGAGAACATGCAAACTACACACAGAAACGCCAACTGACCCTAGGGATAATCAGTGATGACATAAACATCAATCAGGTCTATTTGCTCTGGTTGAAAAATATGAGTCCACACTTGACGGAAGGTGCAGGATTGAGTCAGTTCCAAAAACTTGAAATGCAGTACTGCTTGAAGACTTGCATTTAAAGGGGCTAATAATTTTGACCTTACTTTTTTATATATATATATATAAACTGCTTTTATTCTAGCCGAAATAAAACAAATAAGACTTTCTCCAGAAGAAATAATATTATCAGACATACTGTGAAAATTCCCTTGCTCTGTTTAACATCATTTGGGAAATGACAAAAAAGTACAAAGGGTGGCAAATAATTCTGACTTCAACTCTATATGATAATATATACGCTGCACATATACTTATATATGCCATATATAGGCAAAATTGAGGTACATATATGTGCATAAACAGGCCATATATGTCTCCTGTATTGCTTCTTTATATCCACATATACAGTTGAAGTCAGAATTATTAGCCCCCCTTTAGAAATACACAAGGTATAAATGCAGCTTTATATATTTAGATATTTATGTTAAATATATATAAATATTTTGGTTTATATAATAAATGAAAATGAATGAATGAATGAATAATGTTTGAACTGTACATGCACAGAACCGCTGTCATTTCTAACTCTTTTCTTACAGAAGGTTTTTGGGAACATGGGAAAGGAGTCAAAACACTGCAGACCAGTTCCAGCATGAGCTTGACATGTCTGAACGATGTGCACAAACCAACAAAACCCCTAAAAAAACACATTTACACAGCTCTGGACGTCCATCTGAACGTTTAGATAGTATTAAATCAATCAACTCTCTGAATGTCAAACAAAAACCATGCACTGCAACCAAAGAATGAAAAAGACTCAGCAGCATCTGCAGGATTATATAACAATAAAAGTTTCTCAGTCAGCAGAACTGAAAGATTTTACTCCGAGTCTGCTGATTTCAGCCGGACATATGCGAGCATCTGAATGGTAAATCATTTGTCTGCTGTTTGTTTAAGTAAATAATGTCAGGGTAAAGAAGACTGAACTCATTATATAAGAGCGCCATTACAAAATGACCCACAAAACTCTGACCCCTTTTTTTCTGTACAGGAAGAATGTGCAGAAGGAAGTGTGTTGAGCCGGAGTGAGTGCATACCTGTGTCCTGACATCAACACGCACTCACGCGCCCTATAAAGTGTGTGATTGATGGATCTTCACTGTGAAACGCTGGAGCTTTAGGGATGAATGTACCAGAACCACAAACAGGCTAACATTGGATTGGTTACTCTGATATTGTGTTGCTCATTATATTTCTGCATGAAATATGAAACCCACAGAGAGGAAGGTCAGGAAGTCACAGAATCAAGTGTTCACCCTACATATAGAGCACTGAAATGCCTCATTATGTTGCATTAAGATAACTTCTATGGCAGCGACTTTAAAGCAAAGTTATGAACAAACATCCTTCCATTATTTACATTTTTTTTATATATGCCACAGGACACACTCTCTCCTTTAGTAAACATTAGGGCAATGCTAAACAATTATAAACATTATTTAAAGATCATTTCTTCATCTGTTATGACATTCAGTACAGTTCTAATAACTTATATCTTATAGACCATTTTGAGGGATGTAAACATGAACAATGGTGCCAATGTATTTCCTCTTTAACATTTTTTATTTCTATAGCTTCCGAGAACTCAAAAAGAGCCACATATTGGTAAATAATGCATTGATAGCTGTTTTAACATTAAGATATAATTAAATTGTCTCGTTACAGCTATGAAATAGTTTGATAACAAGCTGGAAATGTTCATGGGCCAATGACATGACCACCTTGAAATGGTCTAAATCTCTTAGCTGTGACAGTTTGATCAATGTTAAGCACCATCCATGCCATTAAGGTAATTTCTCAAGGCAAGTTAATTTATATAGCACATTTCATACACAGCGGCAATTCAAAGTGCTTTATATAAACATGAAATAAAAGAGACAAGTGTATAAGAAAATAAAAACGAATAATAAAAGTAATTAAAAGCAGATAAAAACAGAATAAAATGTGTTAAACCGGTTATAAAGCAATAAAAAGAAAGAAAAGAAAGACATAATAGTGTAATCTGTGTGCTGCAGCACAGTGCTCAGTCAGTAAAGGCACAGCTAAACAGATGTGTTTTCAGTCTTGATGTGAATGTGCCTAATGTTGGAGCACATCTGATTATTTCTGGAAGCTGATTCTAGCAGCAGGGGGCGCTGTTCGTAGCTGATTTACCCTGCTTTGACTGAACTCTTGGAGTTTCTAGTTTATATGATCCTAAAGATCTGAGTGATCTGTTAGGTTTGTATTCATTGAGCATATCTGTAATGTATTGAGCTCCTAGACCATTTAGTGATTTATAGACAATAATACTTTAACATCTATTCTGAATATAACTGGGAGCCAGTGTAAAGACCTGAGGACAGGTGTGATGTGCTCTGATTTTCTGCTTCTGGTCAGAATCCTGGCAGCAGTGTTCTGGATGAGCTGCAAGTGCTGACTGTCTTTTTGGGAAGGCCAGTGAGGAGGCCGTTACTGCTGCCGCTGATGAAAGCATGAACAAGCTTCTCTAAGTCTTCACTGGAAACAATCTAATTCTTGCAATGTTTTTGAGATGATAGTGTGCTGATTTACTTACTGCTTAGACATGACTACTGAACCTCAGATCTAACTCCAGAATAACACTGAGATCCTTATTTTTTGTTGTTTGCCCATTAGAGCCGAGGTATGTATTCACCTTGAGAACCTCATCTCTGCTCCCAAATGCAATGACTTTTCTCTTTGTTTAACTGAGGAACGTTTTGGCACATCCAACTGTTTTTAAGGGGAAAACAGTTGGATAAAATTGGTAACAGCCAATTACAGCCAATCTGACATAAACAATATGGAAAAAAGTCTTTCTCCAGGAGAAAAGTATAATAGCAAATACTGTGAAAAGAATCTCCTTGTTCTATTAAACTACACTTCTGTTAAAAATTCACAGGAGGGTCAATATTTTTCATCCGAATCAGCCATTAATTGATCTACGCTCATTCTGGTCCACAATAAGACATGTCAGTCCTCTGTCAGATCTATTTCTGCTATGTGGGTCATTCACTAATGTAACTGTCCATCCAAAAATACAGCAGTCAGTTGAGTATGCTGAACACGGAGCCTCCAGCCCTTCTGAAAGACACATCTGCGCTCACTAATGTAGAAAATGACATACTGCTGTACTTCTATTTTTGTGGTGTATATATTCAGCATCGAAGATCTGCTTATGTGCATTTGCCAGAGAGATCACACAGCCGTTACGACTGCATCCCTCAATGCACTGCACTCAACTTTAACAGGCACTTCCACTATAATCAGAATCAGTATCAGAGTTCGTGATACACATTAATTCTTTTTTGTGATTCTCAGGAGCTCAGGGTACGAACACACACTCAAAAAAATATAGTTAGCTGTTTGTACATATTTAAAATGAGCTAAAACAACACAATTCTTGAGATTTTTTGGGACAACTAGCTCCATTGAGTGCATTGTGTCTGAGATTACGCGACAGAGTTTGCATATTCAAGTCTGCAGTCAGATACTATTAAATTTTGTTGCTAGATTTAACAACTTTCATACGACCCTGGCAAATATTTGTTATTAAAATTAAGAAAATCAGGCTGTACTGACACGTACTTTGCACCCTTAACGAAAGTTTGCAAGCATGAAAAATGAATCACATGAACCAAATCACTAAACATAAGGGAACATTTAGGAAAAATCTAGCAAACATTTATAATTGTTTAATGCTTGAAATGCTGCTGGAATTTGAAACAATCATATTATTTAGCTCTAATGTACTTTTAAAATTTTAGTAAATTATTCATTCATTCATTCATTTTCTTTTGGGCTTAGTCCCTTTATTAATCTGGGGTCGCCACAGTGGAATGAACTGGATGCCCTTCCAGCTGCAACTCATCTCTGGGAAACATCCATATACACACTCATTCACACTCATACACTACGGACAATTTAGTCTACCCAATTCACCTGTACTGCATGTGTTTGGACTCTGGGGGAAACTGGAGCACCTGGAGGAAACCCACGCCAACACGAGGAGAACATGCAAACTCCACACAGAAACACCAACTGACCCAGCCGAGGCTTGAACCAGCGACTTTCTTGCTGTGAGGTGACAGCACTACCTACTGCGCCACTGTGTCGCCTTTAGTAAATTAATATATAAAAAATATTATGATTAAAATGCGGCACAGTAGCTTAGTGGTTAGCATTGTGGCCTCACAGCAAGAAGGTCGCTGGTTCAAGTCCCAGCTGAGTCAGTTGGCATTTCTGTGTGGAATTTGCATGTTCTCCTCGTGTTGGTGTGGGTTTCCTCCGGGTGCTCCGGTGTCCCCCATAGTCTAAACACATGCGCTATAGGGCAATTAGATTAACTAAATTGGCTGTAGTGTATGTGTGTGTGTGAATGAGAGTGTATGGGTGTTTTCTAGTACTGGGTTGCAGCTGGAAGAGCATCCATTGTGTAAAACATATGCTGGAATAGTTGTTGGATCATTCCAATAGTATCTGGATGCAGCCTTTATGATGCAAGCTGAGATTGCATCGCTAAGAGATGCAATGTCAGACACAATGCACTCAATGGAGCTAGTGATGTCACTGTGAGGGGTAGGGTTAGGGGTGGGGTTAGGTGAGCACATTAAAAAGCATTGGATGCAGCTCAGATTGCATCTGCACCGAGTCTGCAGCCAGACCCCTCTCGATCATTGCGCTCATTCCACTATGGCGACCCCTGATAAATAAGGCACTATAAGCCAAAGGAAAATTAAATGACATATGATTGAGACACAGCAGAAGACTCGTTATAGCAATGCATGGTGCAATTTATTGAGTGCACTTCATAACATCCACTATGGACAGCACCAGAAATGGCTGCTCCTTCAAATAGTGCACTGTTTAAGGGTATATAGGGGAGATTTTAGATACAGCCTTAGTGTAATATTTAGCATTCTCTCCTGCAGTTCTGGATGAGTGTTTGATGTTGCTCAAGGACATGAGCATGTGTTCACATGAGTAAAGCTGGCAGGAAGATCTGTGCACTCACAGAAATGCAAAGTCATCTGAATTCACAGTTTAAATGAACTTCTTTTACGAGACTAAACTGATATATACGCCGCTCAACAATTAAACCATTGCAAAAGCCATGCTTTATTAATATGACAGGCATTGATGATGATACCATCCCAAATGATACTCATGTTTTAAAGTGATGGCAAATATTTTTGATGATCTCTGAAACGACTGTAAAATATATGATCTGTAAATCATGAAAACATATATTAATTTATGTTAATTATAGCTTAAAAAAGCAAGTCAAGTAATATTTTTTCAACTATGCAAACACAAATGTCTAACAGTAAATTAAAAACTACACTATAAAAAAAATCCTGGTTGCCCTAAATTTTTAAGCTGAATCAAATTAACCTTATGAGTCCATTGAACTGACCTTAAACTACTTGCATAACTTATAAAATTAAGTTAGAACATGATTAACTTAGTTTAATAAGTTACAATGAACTAAAAACATATGCTGTCAGGACTAACTGTTCATATTCTTTTAACAGTGTAACAATGTGCTGAAATAGGGTAATAAATAAATACGCTGATGTGGCGCAGTGGGTAGCATGATCGCCTCACAGCAAAAAGGTCGCTGGTTCAAGTCCCGGTTGGGTCAGTTAGCGTTTCTGTGTGGAGTTTGCATGTTCTCCCCATGTTGGAGTGGGTCTCCTTTAGGTGCTCCGATTTCACTCACAGTCCAAACACATGTGCTATAGGGGAATCGATGAACTAAATTGGCCATATTGTATGTGTATGACAGAGTGTGTATGGGTGTTTCCCAGTGTTGGGCTGCAGCTAGAAGAGCATCTGCTGCATAAAACATATGCTGAATAAGTTGGTGGTTCATTTCGCTGTGGCGACCCCATTTTAATAAAGGGACTAAGCCGAAATGTCAGCTTGCACTATACAGCAAATATAACAGAAATTATATATGCCTTGTAGAAAACAGGAAAGTGCTGGGTAGGATCATAGCCACTATATTACATTTAAAATATTAAGTTCTTTACCAATTGCAGTTGGAAGGGCATCCTCTGTGTAAAACATATGCTGGAATAGTTGGCGGTTCATTCCACTGTGGCGACTCCTGATGAATAAAGGGACTAAGCCGAAATAAAAAAATGAATGAATGAAGTACTTTACTATAGTATGGTTAAAAAACAGTGTAGTATTTACTATAAATTACTATAGGATACATCATATATGAAAAGCAAAATAATACAATATATAATTAAATGTAATAAACGAAAACAAAGAAAAATAAAAAAGATAAAAGGGGAAAACTATTTAGGTTCAAATAAAATAAATTGTACAAAATAATTCTGTGGTTTAGCAACATTTGTGATGGAACAAAAACAGGAGGAGCCTCGTGGAGCCTCAAGGAGAGGGTTGCCAAGTCCTCCGTTTTCACGCAAAATTGGGCTACTCACTGTAAAAAAGCAGGGTTCCACAAAATTAATTCATGTTGTCTTAACACAAATCAATTAATCAAACTATTAACAATTAAGTGGATTGAACATGGCGACACGGTGGCTTAGTGGTTAGCACTGTTGCCTCACAACAAGAAGGTCGCTGGTTCAAGTCCCAGCTGGGTCAGCTGGCATTTCTGTGTAGAGTTTGCATGTTCTCCCCATGTTGGCGTGGGTTTCCTTCGAGTGCTCCAGTTTCCCTCACAAGTCCAAACACATGCGCTATATGGGAATTGAATAAACTAAATTGGCCGTAGTGTGTGTGTGTGTGTGAATTAGTGTATATGGGTGTTTCCCAGTACTGGGTTGCAGCTGGAAGGACATCGGCTGTGTAAAACATGTGCTGGATAAGTTGGCGGTTCATTCCACTGTGGTGACCCCTGACTAATAAGGGGCTAAGCCAAAGAAAAATAAATGAATGAAGGGATTGAACATAAAACCATTAAGTTGACCCTAAAAAAATTGTTGTGTTCATTTTTTAAATGAGTAATTTGAACAAGCAGAAAAAATCCTTCAAGGTTGCAAACAATCGAGGTTGTTAGTCAGAAGGTTAAAATTTGACCTGTTGCAGTCATATTTATAAGATTGAGTTAAAATAATATACTCCACCAAATGTATGTTCTACTGATGAGAAACACTGCTAAACTGAGTAATGTTAAGCATACTTTTGAGAGGTGTACTGTATCTGTATGCAGCCATTATCTCTAAGCGATGCAATTTCAGACACAATGCACTCAGTGGAGCTAGTGACATCACTGTGAGGGGTGGGGTTAGGGGTGGAGTTAGGTGAGCCCATTAAAAAGCATTGTATGCAGCTCAGATTGCATCTGCACCAAGTTTGCATCCAGACCCCTCTCAAATCGGTATTGAAATGCATCTGAAATCGCATATTATAATGCAACGTTACTCGAGTAAGTACTACATTTGAACTTACTTCATGAACAATAGTACGTAAATTAATGTGTATGATGCATACAGCAGTTTGATGTTAAATAAAAAATTGGATTCCAGTTTATTTAGTAAACGTACAAGTATAAGAATGATGACCGAATCAGGGTGGTAATTTGATGATTATTGTATTTTTATTTATTGTTATGGACTGTTACCTTTATAATTAATGTATAATAAAGAAGTGGTAGAATTAAATAGGCTACACTGAAAAAAAATTACACATTTTTAAGGTAAATTGCAAACAATTTATATGGGCTGTATTTAAACAAACAATTTATGTAA
>CAIGQZ010031614.1:1895566-1919531 GCA_903798205.1 Danio tinwini | reverse complement strand
ACGTTATTATAACCAAACACTTATTTTAGTACATCTACAATAACGTTTTTATAGCTTACTGAGAACATTAAGAAAACGTTGTTATAACATTAATGTATTCAGAATGTAATGTTCTCATAACATGAATATAAAATGAGACTGAAACGTTATCAAACATTTTAAATAACGTTATTATATCCAAATATTATATAAAATATCAATAAAGATAGCATAATAAAATAACATGAATGAAATGTTTGTGAAATTAAAACATATTAGTTAATGTCATTTTAACCCAAAAAATACTACATACAAAACTGGATGTTTTGAAGGTTGAAAGAACTTTAAAAAATAACATTATATAACCTAATGGGAACATTTTTATAACCTAATATTGTTAGTTTGGTGGCGTTACTTATTAAAAACATGTGACTGTCATGAGCTATCACCACCACAGTGCCAATGTGTCCTGGGTGTCACCTGAACTGATAATTATATAGGGGTTTTTAGCACGTCACTAAGGTGTTTTGGATGATTTTCTTTCACATGATTTACTGCAAACACATCCATGCAATACTCTGCTCTCTAGATTAAAACTACGAGTCAATAACCGCAGTGACATGTTCATTAATCAACAGGCGATACTTCTTTTCAACTCCTGTAAATTATCGTCTGGATGTCGTCATTTATTCTGGTCGTTCATTATTTTGAGCACGTGTCAGTGCGTTGTGTGTTCTGCTACGTCACGGATGTCACAATGAGCAAATCAATAGACTGATAAGATGTTGGACAGAGAGATGAAACCAAGGACATGACATCCAGAGAATAGGCTTTTGAAACTTTTTGTCAGGGTTTTACATTTGCAATAATTTAGTTTTTTGGCCAGTCAAGCAGGAAAGATCTATTCTGATATTTAAAATGGTCTCCCATATCATTTCTGCTGGGAAGCTTTATATGAATCGGTCTAGTATCTAGTGTCTTCAATTATGGTTTAACTCATGAGCCACCAGAAACTTTGTCAGGTTTGTTGAAAATAGGCCTGTCACAATAATCAATATATCAACTTGTCACACAACACATGGACAGGACCTCAATCATTTTTGGTGAGGTAATATATCGTCTATAGAAAACCAATGTTAGCAACATTTTGGCTGATTGCGAGATTTCATCCAATCTCTTTTGGAGGTGTCAGTATCAGTATGGTAAAAAAACAAGACAGTTTCAAAGACTATAGACACACAAAGACTGCAATTAGTGTGAATGGGGAAAAGTGAAACGCTCAGTATTGGTGATACAGCTGAGGAAGTCACGCCTTCCATTAGAAATAGTCAGTCTTTAAAGCCAGAGGGAGAGAGGTCTGTAGAGACTCGCTTGTCTTAAAAATGACATTACTATTGTTTATCACAATAAATTTTGGTGTAATATATCTAGTTATAAACATATTACTCCAAATGTGCTGTAGTGTGTTTGTGTTCGAACCATTTACACACTATTCATCAACAAATGTTTTTTTTTTACAATATGTTGTGTGGAAACTTAGGCCGTACTCACACTATGTACAGTTGCCTTGAACCGGGCCAAAGCACGCTTGTCCCCCCTCTTGTCTCCCCTGACGGCCCGCACTCACATTACATTTGGGCCTGTGTGCGCTTACGTCATCGATAATGCGCTGTTCAGTAAGTGCTCTCGCTCAGCAGTGGAGATTTCTTTAGTTATATCGTTTAAGTCGTTTGATATGCGCTGACACGCAGTCTAATATTTCACTGAACAGATCAGCCACTTTTGACGCTCATAAACAATCATAAAGTCCTCGTGCTGCAGGTATCAGGAGGTTTGCTGAAGGCGCAGCTGTCGTGCAGTGAGGGGTTTGTGTCTTTAATAATCTACGACAGTTTGCGTTCATTGAACAGTACAAATGATTAATTAATCCATATCAAACAGTCCCTTAAAAGTCACGTCTCGCTTTCAGTTTCGGGCTCAGGCATGCTTGCACTCACACTGTAAGCGTACCGAGCCTGAGCCCAAGTGAACCGTGCTCAGGCCCGATTCAGAGCGCTCACATTTCTCAAACGATCCGGGAAAGGGGCCTGGGCACAGTTCGGATAACATAGTGTGAGTTAGCCCTTAAAGTAACTGTACATGATAGTGGTGGACTAAAATCAGAAAAGCTTTGTAATACATTTTACATAGAGTTTGGGTATTGAGGCCCTTAAGTTGCTATTATTGTGTAAATAAAAGGTTAAGACACTTTAAATAGTATGTTTAGTTGTTTTAATGTAAACAACCACTTTGTTTTTGTCACTTTTGCTTAATACAGTGGTTTGACAACAGCGCCACCTAGGCAAATTGAAAAAAGTTTACTACATCGCTTTTATATCATGTATATTTAATGGAAGAAATTTTTGTATATTTGTAGTTTGGCTTTGTTTAAAAGAAACACTATTCATCAACAATTGTACTTTTTTTTACAATATATTGTCTTAACTTTATATGATAGCAGAAGACTAAAATCTGAAAATTTTGGCTTTGTGTTTTTAAAACATTTGACTTGAAGTTTGAGTTTTGAGGTCCTCAGATTGCCATTATTGTGTAAATAATAGGTTAAAACAATTAAAATAGTTTTTTTTTACTTAAACGCCCACTTTTACTGCCAATTTTACTTATTGCAGCGATTTGACAACAGCGCCATCTAGGCAAATCAAAAAGTTTACTACATCTCTTTTATATCATGTATGTTTTAATGGAGGATTTTTTTGTATATTTGTAGTTTGGCAAATTCATTGACAGTTGTATTTTGTTTTACAATATACTATGTTAAAACGTAAAGTAACTTTATATGATAGCAGTGGACTAAAATAGGAAACGTTTGCCTTTGTGTTTTTAAAACATTTTACATGAAGTTTGGGTATTAAGGCCTTTAAATTGCTATTATTGTGTAAATACAATTTTTTTAGTTTTTTTACGTAAAGGCTAAATTTGTTATCATCTTTGTCACTTGATTATTGCAGCGATTTGACAACAGCGCCACCTAGGTAAATTGAAAAACGTTTTTGTATATTTGTAGTTTGGCTTTGTTTAAAACACACTATTCATCAACAATTGTATTTTTTACAATATATTTTGTTGAAACAAAGTAACTTGCAGTAAATAAAGTAAATAGCAGTGGACTAAAATCAGTATAGATTGGCTCTGTTTTTGCTAGAAGACAGCTAAAGTTTGGCATTGTTGTGTAAATAAAAAGTTAAAACACTTCAGATGTTATATTTTACTTGAAAGCTCATTTTTTTCACATAAACGGCCACTTTGTTATCTTCTTTGCCACTTTTTGTCACTGCAACAACGGTGGCTCAGTGATTAGCACTGTTCCCTCACAGCCAGAACGTCGCTGGTTTGAGTCCCTGTTGGGCCAGTTGGCTTCTTTGTTGGTGTGGGTTTCCTCCGTGTGCTCCAGTTTCCCCCACAGTCCAAACACATGCGCTATAGGTGAATTGATTAACTGAATTGGCCATAGTGTTTGAGTATGTGCATGAATGAGTGTGTATGGGTGTTTCCAAGTACTGGGTTGCAGCTGGAAGGGCATATGCTGCGTTAAACATGCTGAAATAGTTGGGGGTTCATTCCACTGTGGCGACCCCTGATGAATAAGGGACTAAGCCGAAGGAAAATAAATGAATGAATGTTTAACAACAGCTCCACCTTCGTAAATTGGATAAAGATATCTCTTTTATATCGTGTATATTTTAATGGAATACTTTTTTTGTATTTATAAACTAAAAATGATGCAACATATATGAAAGCCTGGTTTCATATTTAATAGAGTAAAGGTGAAGTATTTTGTGGGATGGCGGAGGTTCCTGTGGTCTGTCTCTATTGATATATTTGTGTAATGTAATCTAGAGCCATACGGAGGGTCGGGCTGGATAATCTTAGAGCTGAAGGAGAACTTGAGTCCTGCGTCGAGCTCTCAGAGAAATAACAGCACTGTGACTCTGCAGGTTTATGAGGAAAAACACAGGTTGTTTGGGACAGTTTTTGGTGGGTGGTTTCGGGTGAGGGTGTGCAGTGTGGCTTTAAATCGTGGCATCTCTCCCATCATGCTTCCATTCTAATGGCAACTTTGTTTCAGTGGTACATGGTGCTCTGAAATATATGCATTGGTCTTGGCTGACCCGTCTATTTCAGGACTTGGAGTCTCTGCTAATGAGCTGATGAGTTGAACCAAATGTGTTTATTGGACTTTTCACATTTCTTTGAAGATAAAAGGACTGTAGTTGGATAAATAGACACTGAATGTTTATTTTTGTATTCTCATTTGCTTCAATGGCAAAACACAAATAAATATATCTAAGTAGATTTAATTAACTGGGACAAATATAAGAAATAGTTTGTATATTGACAAGTTTGTCACTCGGCTGTTGCATTTGTCTACTCATTAAAAAAAATGGGTAAACTAAATTTTATTTACTGCTCTTAGCAATTTGGGAATATTTTAACAGGCCAAATTAGAAAGTTGTGTGTATATAGTAACATTCCCCTCAGAAAAGAGGGAGCAGGGTATTGGTAGATTAATACAGTTGTGATATATATATATATAATTATTTTTATAGGGGTTTTCACCTTTATTGATAGGACAGTGTAGATTTACAGACAGGAAAGTATGGGGAGCAGACAGAGGGGAAGGATCGGCAAAGGACCTCAAGCCAGGAATCGAACTCGGGTCACCACAAGCACCTGCGTGCTGTATGTCAATGCACTAACCCCTAGGCTATTGGCGCCAACAAGTTGTGATTTTGAATAAGATGCAACATTAACCAAAGTAACTAAATATAGCATAAAATAGCTACACTTTAAAATTATGTAATGATAAAAAGTCAAGACAACAAATATTTTTTATGTTGCTTCAACTCATTTTAATAAGTTAATCAGGTTTCAAATAAATTGTGTAACTTATATAAAGTTAAACTTAATATTTTACTCAGTTTGATTGATGTAAGTTGAGATAACTAGAAAAGTTAATTTGATTCAACTAAAACATTTAAGGGCTCTATTTTAATGATATAGGCGCAAAGTCTAAAGAGCATGGTGCAAAAGCATTAAGACCGTGTCCGAATCCACTTTTGCTATTTTAAGGATGGAAAAATACACTCTGCACCCCGGTGCATGGTCTAACAGACGTGTGCTTATTCTCTTAATGAGTCTGGGTGTGTTTTGAGCATAACGTGCATTAAACCAATCAGAGACTCATCTCACATTCCCTTTAAGAGTCAGTTGCGTCACGTCATGGTGCATTTGCTATTTACATGGCGGACTTTGTAAGTGTAAAAACTGAACACTTCACTAGCGAGAAAACTCTTTACTTTCTCTTTACTTTACTTTTCCTCTTAACTTTACTCCTTTACTTTGGTGGAGAGAGGAAACGGTGGAAACTCACTCCACTGAAGACATTCATTAGCTATTTCCTTTGTTAAGCGCAAAGATTTGTGTCTAAACTATTTTTAAATTCAGTTCTAATCTCCAGCAAAGGAATAAATGAACAATAATAATGAAGTGTGGTCAAACACCTGAGTTCGATCCAAACACACGTCCTGTTCTTATGCCCCATATGGTGATGCAGACGTCTCCAAAACCCCACAGATGGACAAATCTAAACTTGTTTTCATTCATTCATTTTTATTTTAGGCTTAGTCCCTTTATTAATCTGGGGTCGCCACAGCAGAATGAACCGCCAACGTATCCAGCATATGTTTTACACAGCGGATGTGCTTCCAGCTCTCACCCATCACTGGGAAACATCCATACACATTCATCCACACACATACAGTACACTATAGACATTTTTTTAGCATACCCAATTCACCTGTACCACATGTCTTTGGACTGTGGGGGAAACCGGAGCACGTGAACATGGGGAGAACATGCAAACTCCACACACAAATGCCAACTGACCCAGCCGAGGTGAGGTCCAGCGACCTTCTTGCTGTGAGGCGAACGTGCTACCCACTGCGCCATCGCGTCGCCCTAAACTCGTTTTTATTAAAACAAATATAAATATGCACATAATAAATAATACTGCTAATAATAATAACATCAAACAAAAACAAAATGTCATGAGTAAATTTTAAAAAGCCCCACAGTGTGAAGAATAATCAAACAACAACTTGGCGCAAAGCTGGAAAAATTAAGGTTGCGCTGGTCTGAAAATAGCAACAAACTGCGCCAAACACATCTTGCACCTTATTGCGCCAGGTCTATGATAGGGCCATAAGGCAGCACAATTTTTTTATCCACTGTTGGTATGCCTTTACATATAAGATTGTTTTAATTAAACAATGTAAGGAAACAACTAGTGTTTAAGTTATACATCATTTCAGACTCTTCTCAGTGTGTTTGTTGAATTTGGAGTGAGATATTCACATTTATTTTTAACTTTCTTTCTTGTTAAGTTAAAATATTTAGGTATATTTTGTAAGTTTTTTTATTCATTAATTGTAAAAAACATGTCCCAACACAAATCAATTAAGTTAACATAACAAACTCAAGTGTATTGTACATAAAACAATTAAGTTATCCCTTTTTTTTTTCTTTTTCAAATATATATATTTTTAAACATTTTTAGTGCAAACACATGTCTGAAAATTACATTGAGTAAATAGATAATTAAAGAAAGGGTCCCAGGTCCGATAAGTTTCAGCTCATTTTAATTAGGTTGTTTGAACAAGCAGCAAAAAAAAAAAATCCTGTGTAATGCTCAGTGTGTGTGTGAGGTAGAGGTGTTGTGTTTCTGTGCAATGTTGTCTGTTTGACCCTTGAGCCGGCACTTCTGATTGGCTGTGGGTGTTGAAAGTGTTAGGAAAGTGTCTCCGTATAAGGAAAGGAGTCGCCACAGGAAGACTCTTCTTCTTGAGATTGGAGCACCTGCATCAAGACAGTAAGCATTGGCTTTTTACTGAGAATGTCAATTATGGGTGATTGCTTTTAGACACAGTTATGATGTAGGAGTTGATCGGTTATTGGACTCTTAGTTGCATCAGATGATGAATGAATAGTTTGTCATAGTTCTTTGGGTAGCACATGCATCTTTTTGGGTGGTTGCATTGGCTTGTCTGGGATTGTTTGTGTTGGGTGATGTGGTGCATTGGTTAAAGCTCAAAGCTGGCAGTCAGAGATCTTCCCAAAGGATGCAAAATATCAGAAACTGAAATAGTAGCTTCTTATAAAACTTGATAATTGTTGTTTGTTTACAATTTGGAAACAAAAATAAGCCATGCATTAATCTTAGAAAGTAGTTTACTGGTGATCAGAATTCAACTGGCACTGTTATTTGAGAGAGATAATCAAACAATAGATATATAAATAAATATAAAACCTTTCTTTAAATATAAAATTACAATTACAAGTTTGTAGTTCTTAAATAAAAGTAATAAATGTCACAATTGTGAGATGTAAGTCAGAATTGTAGAGTTACATTAGAAAAGAAAAGGTTATATTAAAAATTGATGTTTGGGTTAAAATTGCATTACATTATTTTATGGTAAAATTCAGAGGAAAAAAAGGTCTCCTATTATTTATGAAAAAATATCATGCAGTTGTGACACACATTTACATATTTTAGAAAAAAGCTCGAGTTGTGTGATATGAACTTTTAAATGTGAGAATATATAAATATCAGAAACTGAAATAGTTGTTGACGAGTTGCGAAATAGAAGGTTGTAATTATCTTTTAGCTTTTTGTTCCATAGTGAACTCAGAATTGTTTAAAAAAAGTGTTTTAGTATTTATGTAAACTCTGTGATGAGTTTATACCATGCAATTTACAACAAACAAATTCCCAAATTTAGGAAAAAGCTTGACTTGTGAAATATAACTTGCAGTTCTGAGAAAAAAAAGTGTCAACTATCGTTCCAACTTTTATATTTAATTGTGTTTCAGAAGCTAGCTTTCATATTGATCAGTGACCCCATCATGTGTGTCTGTATGAGTATTTGCTGTAGCATATTTAGATCCGCGGCTGCTGGTTGGTGTAATAAAAATATCAGAAATCGTAAACTCATAGTAAACTCAGAATTGTAAAAAATAGTATTTATAAAAACTCTGTGATGAGTTTATACCTTGCAATTTACAACAAACAAATTCCCAAATTTAGGGGAAAAAGCTTGAATTGTGAGATAGGAACTTGCAGTTTTGGGAAAATAAAAATATCAGAAAATGGAATAGTATTTTCTTGACGAATTGTGAATTAAAAAGTCATAAGTATCTTTGATTGTTTTGTTTGTAAAGTCAGATTTTTGTTAAACAAATTTAACTTTAACAAACTCTGATGAATTTATATCTTTCAGTTGCAACAAACAAATGTCCAAATAAAAAAAGCTTAAATTGTGAGAAATGAACTTGCAGTTGTGAGAAAATAAAAACATCAGAATCTGAAACAGCCATTGTAATTATCTTTAAATTGTTTTATCCATAAACTCAGAATTCTGTATAAAAATGTGGTGTACTTTAAGATAAAACTAAGTTTTTATCTTGCAATTACGAGCTACAAACTTATTTTTGAGAAAAGTTTTGAGAAAATAAAAAGTCTCTAACATCATTCCAGCTTTTATATTTAATTGAGTGTCAGAAACTAGCTGAAACATTGATCAGTGACCCCATCATGCGTGTCTGTGTGAGTGTTTGCTGTAGCATATTCAGATCCGCGGCTGCTGGTTGGTGTCCGAGAGCCGTTTTTTTTATATCTGCGTCCAGCGACCCCAGATTTTTGCCCCAATGCAAACACAAGTTGATGCAACCCGTCTCCTTATCTCCAGCTCATTTCTGGAAGCCCGTGTGCCCATCAGTGACGCAGGTGGAAGGGGGGGGCAGAGTGGGCAGGGTTTAGCACTGGTGCCGGACAATTGAAGCATTCTGATTGGCTGATGTCGGCCCTCCCAAAGCTCTTTAAATCTGCCACTCACCTCCAGGGCTAAAAAGAAACTCATCAGTGTTCAGCAACTAGTGTTCAGCGTCAGTCCGGCTCTCATAGTAAGTAAAAAACATGTTGTTATTACATTATAATGAGATTAGAGCTGAGAAAATGTTTAAGAGTGTGTGCATTTAGTGCTAGTGGTTTATAGTGTAGGCGCTCATAGTGAGTAAAAACACATTTTTATTATTATATTCTAATGGGGAAACAGCTAGAGAAAATGTTTAAGAGTGTGTGTTTGTGTATTTGCTTGTTTGGTGCCAGTGGTTTATAGTGAAGACGCTCATGGTGAGTAAAAACACATTATTATTACATTATAATGGTGTTTACAGCTAGAGACGATTTTTAAAGTGTGTGAATTTGGTTGTTTGGTGCTAGTGGTTTATAGTGTAGGCACTTATAGTGAGTAAAAACACATTATTACGGTATTATAATGGGTTAAAGCTGTGAATATTTTTAAAAGTGTGTGCATTTTGTTGTTTGGTGCTAGTGGCTTATTGTGTAGACTCTCATAGTGAGTAAAACACATTATTACTATATTATAATGGAGTTCACAGCTAGATTGGTGCTAGTTGTTTATGGTGTAAGCATATATGTGTATGTGTGTGTATATATACTGTATGTGTGTGTGTGTGTGTGTGGTCTGTGTTGGTCCAAGCCAGCTTGTTGAAGAATGCTGGTTGAAGCACAAACACAGACATTCTCTTTGAAGAGCGAGTGTTTCTCGTCGTAAAACACTCCAGCTGCTTGGAGATTTTCACCACAGCGACTTGTCAACAAAAAAAAAGTTGCTGTAGAGGCTAGGTTAGCTTTGAAATTGCTTGTTAATTTCACAATTACTTAAAAGAAACGGCAAGTCAAGCAACACACTGCATTAAACAGGCGACTTTGAAGCAGGAATAGTGAAATTAAGTTCTCGTGAACGCACTGTGTGACTTGGATAGGTTAGGTTGTTTAAATGCTTCAGATTGCAATCTAAAGGCTTGAGAAGATCTAGAAGAAATGCTTGATTATTATTGTCTGCTTGGTTCTCAGTGTAACTTGGATTGGTTTAAAAAAACAAGTTGCAAAAGCATTCGTTTGCACTTTGTGTTTAATTGTTTGAATGTTTCCGATCGCAATCTAAAGGCCTGTGAAGATGGAAATGCTTGATTATTATTATCTGATTAGTTATCCAATAAATGCCTTTGTTTTGGCGTAGACTTCAGTTTTTAATATTGTATTTTTCCAGTCATGCATACTGTAGTAAAAGTCAGAGAGAGAGCCTCAAATAAACTCTTAACTGTGCTGGTGTTGAAGGTGTGTTTTTGGTCATGTTTGGGTTTGTTTGAGGCTACTTATCTCAGGTTAGTCTGGTTTTACGGGGTGGGAGTTTGTTCTAAAACGTTATGTTCCTGGAAGTGTTAGCAACAGTGCAGAAATGCTCCATTAGACAAACTGTATCTTTCCAAGTGGCATGAGTTAATTCATGCTAGCATTGAGTTTGTTTTGTCAGTTAGCAGATGGAAAAAAGAGGAATACGATATATATCAATGAATATGCACAAAAAAAAATAATAAAATGAGCTGAATCAACACAATTCTAGAGCCTTTTTGGTAGAGCTTACTTGTTTTATGTTCAATCCACCTAAGTTTGTAAAAACAATTAAGTTAACTCAATCGATTTGTGTTGGGACAACATGAAGGAATTGCATGAAACCCAGCAATATGACAGTCTACATATTTATGTAGCAATAGCTGTTTTTGATAACCCTGTAAAAAGTCCTTCAATAATTCCATTGTTTTTATTTTCAGCTTGACGAACACAAAGCATCAGATTATTCATATCAGAAATGAAAAAGCGTCACATTGGCTGACTCCAAACTGTCTAACTATGATTATAAAACTGACTAACTCTAATCTGTGATTGGATGAGCTGCATGTTTTAAACAGCTATAGTTAAGATTATTAAAATATATATATCGGCAGAAGTGCTTTTTAATTATTATTGTTAATAATTGTCATTTAAACATTGATGTTTAGGGATACACCTAATTTTCAGCCACAGAAAATTTGCATTTTTGCTTTTTTGCAGAAGAGAAAACAGATAAAAAAATATGAACCCAAAAACAAGGCTATCACTGTGTGGTCTGAAGGGGCTTTCACACCGGACACAGAATTCGCTGTGCTATGAAACTCATTAATTTTAATGATGTTGAAACGCAAGAACAGTGCACCGATGATTGTGCATACATAATTTTTACAGTTCAAAATTCTATTCATGTACATGTAAACTTATCTTTGCATCAACTGTGCATGCTCACGGAAAAGCAAAGTCTGTGCAGACAGGACATTTCTATGTAGTATACTTGTTTCTGCCGTTAACAATAGTGCTGTCTTGGAAATGCTGGTGAAATTAGATTCAACTCGTGAACTGTCAATAAAATTTTACTGTCGATATTCATTCATTTTCTTGTCGGCTTGGTTCCTGTTATTAATCTGGGGCCGCCACAGCAGAATGAACCGCCAACTTATCCAGCACGATTTTACGCAGCGGATGCCCTTCCAGCCGCAACCGATCTCTAGGAAACATCCACACACTCATTAACACTCATACACTATGGACAATTTAGCTTACCCAATTCTCCTATACCGCATGTCTTTGGACTGTGGGGGAAACCGGAGCACTTGGAGGAAACCTACACGAACGCAGGGAGAACATGCAAACTACACACAGAAACACCAACTGACCCAGCCTAGCCGAGGTTTGAATCTACAGCCCAGCGACGTTCTTGCTGTGAGGCGACAGCACTACCTAGTGCGCCACTGCGTCGCCTACTGTCGATATAATGTGGCTATTTTATAGGCTTGTGTTTTTTTAAGTAGTGCAATTTAAGTTATTGTTCAATCAGTTAATACATAATAATTATTACAAAGTCTTTTCAGTTTAGGTTTTTGGCACAGAATTTACATTTATTTCACGCATGCCTTGGTTTTAGTGTTTTATACTGCTGTCGCCATTGCTCCAAGAAGACGGTCCTAGAAAACTTTCTCTAATGTTCACATTAGGTTGTGGAAATGGTATTTTTATGGAAGCATTATTTTGGACTGTGCATGTTCCAAACAAAAAAAATATATATATAAATATAGAAAACAACATTTTTTTAATACTTCAGAATAAAACATCCTAAAAATGATGTATAATGGATTTAAGAACAAAGCCCAGAGCATTTAAGGGTGTGTGTCAACTGCAGAAAAGCAAGCGCTGTTTTAAAAACGACGTTTTTTCCAGTCAGTAGTTATTATAGATATTCCTGCTGTACCATTAAGCTGGATTTATACTTTCGCCTGGCTCCGTATCGCACACCTCCGCTGACTGTACGTGCACCGAATTGGACAAGGCTTTTATACTTCATTCGCCGTTGTGATATTCTTTAAAATGACAGGGGGCCGTCTACAGAAACTGAGCCCAAAGTCAGATCGATAAACAGAGAAGTAGAAAGTTTCCGGAAGTACGTCACATCATTAATATCATTCAATATTTTTTTACTAATTATTTTTATTGTTTTTATAAATTATTTTAATGATTATAATTATCTTTAGAACCATTCAAGATTTTTTTAATCAAATTTGAAGCATCAGTTGCTTTTGTTCATATCTCGGACAGTTTTACCTATTAAAGTTTATTAACATTTTAATGACAGCAGAACATGGGTTGCTCTACAAATATATGTTTTATTATGGCAAGAATAAAAGCAAAAAAAGTACACTTACTAAAAAATACAGATGTTTTTTTTTATTTAGCCCGCTCCACAATTCACACATTACTGTCTGGCTAGTTTTTGTCCTACACCTATGTAAAAAAGGCAATAATGGTCAAACATTCCTGACCATTATCACCAATAAAGCCTAGAAAAACAGGGCATCAGTATATTGTAAACAGACAGGTTCAAATATTCCTTTACAGTTATCAAATAAATAAGTTGTTCCTTAATTATAGTTTTGTAGCTACTAAATTCTTTTAAATCCAACATTTAATATATACACCGGTGTAAAACCTGTGACTGGTGGAAAACATATTTCTATAATTGTGTACTTGAGTCTCCACTTTTGCCATGGCCTCAGAAACTTATCTCTCAGGTTTTTCCAAACCTTTTAACAAAAACTTTCCTCCTTTCCCATGGCTGTTGCAATTACTAGCCAAAAATTATTGTTTATCTGGTTGTCTCTATGATCATGGATCTTAAAGATGCGTGTACAGTCGTGCTGTTTCAGACCAAATCTCTTCAAAGTGTTTTATATTCAACGCAAATCAAACGCGGCGCCGCGCTCACTGTTCGCTCGAGTCGCAAAAAATGCAGTGCACACCACCAGCCGAAATGATGTTGCGCGCACCCAAAGCGAACTTCCGCTAACACAGCGATGACATCACATTTGACGCACGCACTCAAGTGAACTAGCGGACGCGACGAGTATAAACCTGGGTTTAGAAGTAGAAAGTCTTTATCAGATTGTGTGTTGACAGTTGCCTGGTATTGTCCCGGTGTCCTGACATTTTATCCTACCCTCAGATTATGCTACTAACACTGTATTTGAATAGTTCTGAGGTTGGGGTTAGGGATTAGGTAGGTTAGGGCGATATTACAATTAAAATGTGCTACCTACTTTTTGAATGGGAGGTAGGACAATCTGACAAGGTAGGACAAATCGACAGAACACCGTCCCTCCTCCACTGTAATTAGATGGCTGGCTCAAAATTGATATTGATGGACGCTGCATATTTCAACTTGCTCAGCACTGACCTTATCTTGCTATGCTGCAGGTGCACAAAAAACGCAGCTCTACCTTTGATAACAACAGAAAACCATTGACAACACACAGCCTTATGAAGACAATACTTCAGAATATTCTAAACATTTTTAAAAAACATCAAAGAACGTCTTTTCTAAAGGAGCAAAACATTCTAAAAATGATGTCGAATTAAACCAAGAACAAGACTAGATCACGTTAAGGGTGTGTGTCCACCAAAAATGCTCAGCTGTGATCTTTTTTGCAGTGCTGCATTTTTTTGTTGGTTGGTATGACACAGAGCATCGCCGCTGTACCATTACAAGCTAAAAGTCTTAGTATTTATTTGTTAGTCATATTATTTGGTGACAGTTGCGTGGTATCTGTCCACTGTGATTGGACGGCTAGCTCAAAAGTGATCCGAATGGTCGCTGCATTTTTCAACTTGCAATCACAATAATCAATATATCGAATAATCATGCAAAACTTGGAGATGACCTCAATCGTTTTTGTCATTATAGATTTAAAAATTTACAAATAACGTTAAAGCCATTTAACAACTACATTTATATTCTACCTCACTGCTGTCAAAGTTTATAATTAAGCATTTACCCAGTAGAACATTTAATAGTATACATATTAAGACATTTACTTTCTTAACATTCAATGACACAATCTAAATTAAGAGTAAGTATTTTAAAGTGTTTATGTCTATTTGCGTTATTATGCTCTTGTATAATCAGTGGGCGGCACGGTGGCACAGTGGGTAATGCTGTCGCCTCACAGCAAGAAGGTCGCTGGTTCAAGTCCTGACTGGGTCACTTGGCATTTCTGTGTGGAGTTTGCATGTTCTCCTCGTGTTGGTGTGGGTGTCCTCTGCGTCCAAAGACATGCACTATAAGGGAGTTGAATAAACTCAAATGGCCAAAGTGTATGTGCATGTAAGAGTGTATGGGTGTTTCCCTGGGTTGTAGCTGGAAGAGCATCCGCTGTGTAAATCATATGCTGGATAAGTTGGTGGTTCATTCCACTGTGGCGACCTCTGATGAATAAAGGGACTAAGCCAGGAAATGAATGAAATAAGCTTAAAGCCATTTTACAATGACATTTACGTTCAACCTCACCAAGTTCGAGTTTACGCTCTACTCACCGAGTCAAAGATTATAATTGGGCATTTACCTAATATGACATTTAATAGTACATATAATAGGACATTTACCTTCTTAACATCAAATGACAGAATCTAAATAAGTATTTTAAAGTGTTTATATCTAATGGTGTCTAACTGCTGTATCGCCTTACACCAAGAAGGTTACTGGTTTGAGCCTCGGCTGGGTCAGTTGGCATTTCTGTGTGGAGTTTGCATGTTCTTCCCGTGTTGGCATGGGTTTCCTATGGGGGCTCCGGTTTCCCCTTCAAGTTCAAACACATGCACTATAGGTGAACTGGTAAGCTAAATTGTGCGTAATGAATGTGTTACGAAACACCAACATTGTGCGGATCAATATCAACTTTGATATAAGCGGCCCTGGGAGTAAGCAAGTACATAATTAATGACATAAAATGATCTCAAAATGGCAATAATATTGAGTATCGCAACAATTTCTGTGACAATATATCGCACAACAAACATTCCTAATCACAGGCCTACTTGCAAAGGCTGATCGAAAATGTTGAGTGCTCAAAGACCACGGTAACACCATTGACAACAGAAAACAAACGTTTAGCTCAAGGAAAAACGCGTCTGTGGACTCGCAGCCTCATGAAAACATTACTTCGGAATGTTCTCTGAATGTTCTAGACATTCTTAAAAACATCAAAGAACGTCTTCCAAAAATGATGCGTAATGGATTCACTTTAAATGAATGTTCTATTAATGTTACCATAAATAACCTTACCAGAACGTTCCCAGTTTAAAAGCGTTCTCATGTGTGAATCCAGTAAACGTGTCGCACTCTCAGTCCTGTAGGCCAGAACGAGCGCTGTGGAAGATTTTCAGCTTTCCATGAGTCTATAGTTCAGTGGCCTCTCTGGCCGCGTTTATGAATCCTATCAATGAGGGCTTTGTGTGGGTGAAGTGGAGGATTGTGGGTAATTGGGTGTAAGAATGGTTTGGCGGTGTTTTGGCTTATAAACTGGCTCATCTAAGCCTTATGTAATGTTCTCTGTCTCATCGGGGATGGTTTTGTGCTGGAAATAGCTGACCTGAGGCCAGTGCGTGTTGTGTGCTCATAACAGGTGTGTGTTTGAGCAGCTCTAAACGCATCTGATTCCAGAGCTCCTGCGTCACGGAGTGGATCAGACGCACAGATACTTGAGTCCTCAACCCAAACATTCAACAAACAGCCTTTATGGAGAGCTGGAGGAAAACAGCAGCTCTCCACTGGAATAAATTGTGAATTGGGCAATGGTTAAGGACGCGATTGTGATGATAAAATGTCACTTAAATTGAGTTAGTGGTTACAGATCTGAGACTGGAGGCTCAAACTCCTAGAACATGCAGTGAAACATGCTGTACGTTTGCTGAAGAAAGTGCTTTCTGTAGGATGATTAAACTTATTATTTGTCAGCCTTTTTTTTTTGGCTACTTTTACCTGATGAAGTTTAATTATTACACATGATAATCTTTAGGTGTCTTATATTAAAGCAAAACAAGTGTGTTTAAACACCAAAGGACAAAACAACACATTGAACGCAATGTACACCAATGTGTATGGGACATTATTTATTTATTTATTTTAAATTATTTATAAAAAGAATTAAAATATTTATGTGGAAAAATCTAATATAAACTAACAAAATCTTTTGTTGTTGTAATTCAAAGTTGGGTCGAATATGGACAAAGTTGGGTTAAAAACTGCAATGCACATTCATTCATTCATTTTCTTTTCGGCTTAGTCCCTTTATTAATCGGAATGAACCACCAACTTATATAGCATATGTTTTACACAGAGGATGCCCTTCCAGCTGCAACCCATCATCACTGGGGAACACCCATACACACTCATTCACACACATAAAGACAATTTAGCTTACCCAATTCACCTATAGCGCACATCTTTGGACTTGTGGGGGAAACCAGAGCACCCAGAGGAAACCCACGTCAACACGGGGAGAACATGCAAATTCCACACAGAAATGCCAACTAATCCCAGCCGAGGCTTGACCTGGCAACCTTCTTGCTGTGAGGCGAGAGCGCTACACACTGTGCCACCGTGCTGCCAATTGCAAGTACATTTAATAGAAAAAGTTGTATCCAACATTGGATTTGTTCATACTTCCCCCAATTTTGGGTTGCAACATCCTAGCATTTTTTAGAGTGGGTATAGAGAGAAAAAAAAGATGTATTACATTTAATACAGAAATTATATGTAAAAACATTTATTTAATAATAAAGAAAATTATTGAGGATTAAGAAATATTTTTTGTTGAATAATATAATGCAAAAGCCAACTGTTGGGTTAAAAACTGCAATGTACATTTAATAGAACATTTTTTATCCAACATTGGGTTTGACTATATTTAACCCAATGTTGGGTTGCAACAACCCAGCATTTTTTTTTGAGTGGATGTCGAAAAAAGATTTATTACATCTAAAATAGAATTTATATGTCAAGAAATGTATTTAAATAATAAAAATAACCTTCTTGTGGATTAAGGATATATGTTTTTGGTTTAATAATATGCAATCGCTCAGTTAAATAAAGCGTATACATGCTTTATATGGGTATTAAAATATAGTGCACATGTTTACAGGTTGAACTTGTAAATAAATATGACTGTTACTTGATGATTTGTTTTAACCATGATCACAATGTACTTTTTTGCTTTAATTTAATTCATAAAATGCCAAAAAGCAAAAAAGCAGGGCTTCATTTGTGGTTTTTGGAGGATGTTTGAAGTAAGTTCTGTGGTGGCGCAATGCTGATCTGTGTTCATTGATCACTGCTGAAACGCATGTTGGAAATCAGCAGCAGTCCTTGGGCACAGAACCAACAAAATGTCAATAATAATATCTTTTAAACATTTATCTCTGTTTGATTTTATCAGAACAAACTTTAAATGACTTATTAAGATGGACCCAGAAACACTATTATATAATTATATATCATATAAGTTCATTTTAAGAATCATTTGCAGAATTTTAGCTGGAAATGATAAATAACCATGTGACAATTCCTATATTACAATAACCCAGTAAATTACATGCATAAAATGTGCTTCATTATTTAATATTTTTTACTATATACATTATTGTTATTACTGAAAATATTACATTTTTGCTAGAAAAAAGTGTACAATCATTACAAAACTTTTAAATAGCCACAGGAATCTTACTAGTTTATGATAAAGCAGCAAATTAAATATGAAAGGTGCTTTATTATTTAGATTTTGAATAAAACTGGCTTCACATTATTAAACTAAATATTTTTGTTTGTATTTGCTGGAAAAAATAATACAAATGTATATAAATATTATTTATTTTTATAAAAATAAAATAACCATGTTGCAGTGCTTAATTTAAAATAATGCAGTAAATGAAATACTTAAAAGGTGCTTATTATTTAGATTTTAAAATAAAACATCAAATATAACCTAAAGTATAACCATAGTATATTTATTTTTACATTTGAACTCAACCTTGAAATTGGTGGAATCAAACAACAGGGCATATTTTACCATGGTAAAACTGGAACAGGTCTGATTAGTTTTGTGTTTTGAGTTTATATTGATCCATTTATCACAAGTTCAGATGTTCAGTCAATACCTTTACCTCCAAATCTTGTTGTGTTGAACAGGATCAAGGTCACTGCTCATAAACACAAGCAGTTAACCCTCCACATTTAAGACACAATTACATTTACGAAAAGTAATTAAACGAATACTTGAAGAATCTCCTTTTATTATAGATTCCAAACTAATAATCTGTGGGTTTTGTTTCCAGTAGTTTCCCCTGAGGCATAACCTGAATAGACACCTGTAAAGATGGAGCGAATGGAGCTGAAGAAAGTGAGCGCAGAGATGGAGGATGAGAGCAGTGTGGACGACAGCTACAGAGAGAACATGGACTCTGAAAAGGCCACAATCAACAGGTCAGAGTCTCTGCGCTGTGTGTTTAACCCTGAAGCTGTCTGAAACACACGCATACACAGAGAACACTGTGACACAGGAATCAGGAGTGTATCTATAACAGCAAACTAATGTATGTGTAAAATAACAAGCGTGTGTGTGCTGTGCTTTACAGTCAGTTTCTGGATGAAGATGATGCAGAGAGTCAGAAGTTTCTCACCAACGGGTTGATGAAGAAGAAGAAATATGAGGAATATAATGAAGAATATGTAAGATTTTACTTCTGAAACTCATTAACTATGTTTATTAACCCCTTTACTCTACCATACCTGATTCTGATTGCTCAATAATGACATTATAAGCTATATTATTTTTAAAAATATATATATTTGTCAAGTGCTGATCTTTTTTAAAACACATTTTAAGCATACATTTACTAACTCATTTATAATAAATGATTTCTTTTATCTTTGCAACGATGACAGTACATGATATTTTACTAGCTATTCTGCAAGATACTACTATTCAGCTTAAAGTGACATTTAAAGACTTAATTAGGTCCATCTTTCTGCATGGTTTACATTTTATTAAAGAGCTAGTAAATGATTACAGCTCAGATTAATGTTTTGTGTCTAATAGTTTTGTGTAATAATCAGTATAATGCACATCCAGTCAGTTGTTATTACACAATAAACCCTTCAGTTCTCCATAACAGCTGCTGATAAACCTGCCAGGCTTTATTCTGCTAGAACAACCGTCTGGATGTGCATTATCCTTCGCTTTCTTTCACTGATGAAGCATCTCTCTCGTTTTCACAGCACCCGGGCCATGCTTCCTTTGGCATGTCGGTCTTTAACCTTAGTAACGCCATCATGGGCAGCGGGATTCTGGGCCTGTCCTTCGCCATGGCCAACACCGGCATAATCCTGTTCATGTGAGTGTTTGCCAACATTTCCCACATTACTAGAGCTCATCTGCATGAGTTCAGCCAGTCATAACACAGATCCTGGAATGCAGATACTAGAGCGACCGCATTAGGAGGGTCATTTCAGCTTTTTTAATGGTTAAATATTGAGTGTATCTCTATCTAATATCTAATATCTGTCTGTCTGTATGCCTGTCTGCCTGTCTATCTGTCTGTCTGTCTCTCTGTTTGTCTGTCTGTCTGTCAGTCTGTCTATCCATCTGTCTGTCTATCTGTCTGTCTGTCTGTCTGTCTAGACAGACAGACAGACAGACAGACAGACAGATGGATAGGCAGGTAGGCAGACAGACAGACAGACAGAGAGACAGACAGACAGACAGACAGACAGTTAGATAGATAGATAGATAGATAGATAGATAGATAGATAGATAGATAGACAGAGACAGACAGACAGACAGACAGACAGATAGATAGATAGACAGATAGCATTTTAGTATATTTTTACTGCTTATTTATTTTTGGATTAAACTAAATATTATATCTCACCCTAACCCATGGCATATATATTTAATTTAAATTTAATAGTCAATAAAATAACTATAATTAATAAATATTGTACATAAAAAATGTCACACTTTGCAATAATGGTCCATTAGTTCATGTTAGTTTAATGCATTTAACTAGCATTAACTAAGAATGAACAACATGTAGAGCTGTTATTAATAAGTATTATTAATAATAGTAAACATTTACTAATGCATTATTAAAATACAAGTTCATGCTTGTTAATCTTAATGTACTGTGAGTTAACAATAACAATGAATGACTTTTCATTAACTAACATTAAGAAACATGTAATAAATACTGTACTGTTCATTCTTTATGTTTGTACATACATTAACTAACATTAAATAATGGATTAAATGGAATTAAATAATGAATCTACATAAGTAAGTGTCTATAATGGTTGTAAAAGAGAGTATGGAGAGTACTGAAGTGTCCAGTGAATGCGGAACTTCCAGAAAGCCCTTGAGAGTTTGTTATCAGAGAATGCAGAGCAGACGCCGGTGTGTCAGGGACTGCAGGACATGCTAAACTGCACATAACACTAATCAACTATACGCCTATATTTAGCCCTGTGTCTGCCATTCACTGAGAGGTTAAAACATATATATTTATATCTGTGTGTGTGTGTGTGTTTGACCCACTTGACCATTTCTGAGGACAGATATGCACTCAAAAGGGACCAAAAATGTTAATATTTTCAAAAAGCTCCCATTGGGGACACCCTTAATTGTAAATGTATGTTTGTTGTTGTTGTATGTATGAGAGGCGTATGTGTAGGTTATTAAATAAATGACTATCTGTATTTAAAAACAGTAGAAGTCTATTCAGTGTCCCTTTTTAGAGAGTTAAGTAATGGAAGTGTGTGTGTCTACAGTATGTGCGTGCAGTATGTGTGTCTTTGTGTCTTATTTGTGTGTCTCTGCCTCTGTGGTGTGTGTCTGCTTCTGTGCGAAAGTGTGTCTGAATGCGTGTGTATGTGAGTGTCTGTGTGTGTATGTGTGTGTTTGTGTCTGTGCCTCTCTGTGTATATATGTGTCTGAGTGTGCGTGTGTGTGTGTGCACAGTATGTTTGTTTCTATGTATGTGTGCATGTGTGTGTGTGTGTGTGTTTGTGTATAGTATGTGTGTATGAATTTGTGTATATACTGTATGTGTCTGAGTGTGTCCAGGATATGTGTGTGTGTGTGTTTCTGTTCATGTATGAATGTCAGTGTCTGTCTGTGCATGCATTTCTTTCTGTGTGTGTGTGTGTGTCTTTTTCTGCATGTGTGTGTGTGTGCGTGTGCATGTGACTGACAGCAGTCAGCTGTGTTCGCCTGCTGTCCCACTGTCCGCCATCGCAGGAGAAATGGCACGCACACACACACACACACACACACACACACCTACAGCACTAAGCGTCACCTGAGGGGTGTTCAGGCCAGCGCGTCTCCTTCATTCTCCAGTGAGGGTGTCAGAAGGTTATTTTTGGTCGGTGTGCTGCAGGAGGCCGGTGTCCAGTGACCCAACCACCATTAACCCATTTTCACCATGCATCATTCTGTCATTTAGTTCGTCTCTACAGCTGAGACTCGCTCAGACGCAGCAGGGGCTTATGGGTAGTTAACGGTGAGCTGTAGCTGGTTTGTCCCTGTTGATCCAGACCAGGTCATAAATGTGCTGAAACCTGAAAAACCTGATGCTCACCAGAGCAAACATGTGCTGACTATTATCACCAGCAGAGGGGGCTGTGAGCTCTGAGTTTTACTGTAGGCTTTTACTTCATCCTTACTGTAGTAAAGTGTATTATACTGCAGTCTGCAGTTTATCTTTTATTTGTTTATGCTTATTTACAACTCGTTGGTAATAAATTTGCTCGTATACTGTAACATTTACTACAGTGAACTCATAAACTGTAAGATTATAGTTTATTTTAGTTTAACTACAGTAAACTGTGGTGTATTGTATTATAATATACCCTATAGTTGTAGAAAACTATACTATTGGGTATACTATAGTATAATATAATATAGTATTGCAGTGGTTGTAATACTATACTATATATACTGTAGTTGTCTTATTTCTTTAGAAACTATGGGATTACCACAAAAATACCTTACTTTAACATGGTTAAAAGAACACTATAGCGTTGGCACCAATAGCCTAATGGTTAAGTGTTCTGGCATACAGCACCATGGTGCTCACGGTGACCTGAGTTCGATTCCCAGCTCAAGGTCCTATGCCAATCCTTTCTCTGCTCACTATGCTTTCCTTTCTGTTCTCCACTGTGCTATTCAAATCAAAGGTGACCTATAGTATTTACATTGAATTACTATGATGTGTTTCATGTGAGAAATCTAGTTAGCTGCAATCATTAATATGATGTGTGGTTAATGCAAACACACACACACACACACACACACACACACACACTTATGTATATATATGAATGGCCTCTGCATTTAGAAACTGCTTCAAAAATAACCTCACCACATGTTACTCAACAGGAGATATTAGACACTCTGATTAAAGTGTTCCAGAAATAAAAATTCCATAACATTTCTATATATAATATATTTTTGTATGCGTATATTTTGATTATACATTATGCATTTGCTATCGGTTGGTTAGCTTTATGTTTGTGATCCCATTTATTTATACTTTCTGATGTGTCTTTCTTGTTTTCCCAGAATCCTCCTGCTGGGAGTTGCTATCCTCTCACTATACTCTGTTCATCTGTTATTAGTGACGGCCAAAGAAGGAGGTGAGTTTGTCCACAGATCACAAACACACACATTTATATATATATATATATATATAAATATCAAACATATTAATATTGAATTGCCTCTCACTACAGGCTCGCTGATCTATGAGAAGCTTGGAGAAAGAGCGTTTGGATGGCCTGGAAAAATGGCAGCTTTCGGGTCTATAACTCTGCAGAACATAGGAGGTAAATATACACGCATGAGTGATGTTATGTGATGTGAAATTTTAATTCTTTAAAAATATTTCCCAGGTGATGTTTAATAGAGCAACTATATTTCCAATTATATTTTTCTTCTGGAGAATCCCTTATTTTAGTCAACATTATTAGCGCCCTTAAATTGTTGAGATTGTCTACAGAACAAACCACTGTTGTCCTAACCACTGTTGTTAGTTAACCTAATTACCCTAGTTAAGCCTTTAAATGTCACTTTAAGCTGAACACTAGTGTCTTGAAGAATATCTTGTAACATATTATGTACTGTCATCATTGCAAAGATAAAAAACATTATTACAGTTAAAATTATTGGGTGAATTATTGTGTTTAATGTGTTTTGTTTGCCTTCAGCCATGTCCAGCTACCTGTTCATAGTCAAGTACGAGCTGCCGGAGGTGATACGAGCTTTCCTCGGACTGGAGGAGAGTTCTGGGTAATGAGTCTTTTTAATTAGTCAGATTAATCAAGTTATAATTATTCAATAGTGTGATATTTTGTCTGTGTGTGTGCAGTTAATGTTGTCTGAATGAGAATTACTGTGGTGGTGTAAACTGTAATAATGTAGTATAATGTAGTTTTACTACAATAATCTGGCCTATTGTATGTAGTATAATATACTCTATAGTTGTGAAAAACTATAGTGCTATTTGTTTATATTACTGTAGTTGTTACCATAGCAACCATAGAATCACCACAACACATCAATTACTATAGTTGATGTGTTACCATAGCAACTG
>CAIGQZ010031614.1:1829264-1873059 GCA_903798205.1 Danio tinwini | reverse complement strand
TGTGTGTGTGTGTGTGTGTGTGTGTGTGTGTGTGTGTGTGTGTGTGTTTGTTGGCATGAGGAACAGACAACTAAACATTAACCAGCTGGAGGAGAGTGTGAGCTAGAAAGTTCTAGTATTCACTATAAAAAATGCTGGGTTTTATCAACCCAACGTTGGGTCAAATATGATCAATGCCAAACGCTGGGCTAAACTGTTTGTATAAATTTCAATTAGAATTTTTAACCCAACTGTTAGGTTTGTCAATACCCAACATTAGTTTAAAACAACCCAGCATGTTGTATCTAGAAAGTACAGTATAGAAAAGAATATGATTTATTCTGCTGTTATTTTTCTGTGCTGTTGATTAATTACTGTATTTACTGCAGTGTCATTTCAGAGCTTTTGCTGACTCAGGGTTGTCTGTAGATTATAATAATGTTTAGTTAAAACATCTGCACATCTGTAACCACAGAAATAATTAGAAGAAAAAGCCAGAACTGCAAGCACATGAGCAGAACAGCAGAGCTCAGTGTATTTCCAACACCGCAGCATCAAAACACTATAAAGTCAGCATAAAGAAGCTCATAGAACTGAACTAAGAGATATTGCTGACTCATATAACACACACACACACACACACACACATGCATTTTAGCCCAATTAAACACTCTCCAGACTGTGAACGCCCTCTCTCAGGGTCATTCCTGTGGGACGTCCTGCAGAAACCTGTCTGAACTCGCTGCAGAAATCAAGATGAAACTTTATATCACACATTAACTTTCTGGACATGTCAACACAAGAACAAACACACACACAGACATTTAGCAGAGAGACTGATGGCTAAAAGTGTCTGGAAGGGGCCATTAGAGCACTTTGTTTCATTAATGCTATAAGCAGCTCCAGCCCTAAGAAAACATCCACCTGGAAATCACCTGCATTATATTTACACAAACAAAGCTCAGAGTTTTGTAAAGGGATGCTGCCATAAATGAGGATAAAACCACATAACCACACCTTAAATTCTAACTTTTAACCCAAATGTTCATTCATTCATTTTCTTTCAGCGTAGTAATCTGGGGTCAAACTGCCAACTGGAATGAACTGCCAACTTATCCAGCATATGTTTTACACAGTGGATGCCCTTTCAGCTGCAACCCATCACTGGGAATTATCCAAACACTCTCATTCACACATACACTACAGACAATTTATCTTACCCAATTCACCTATACCACATGTCTTTGGACTTGTGGGGGACACTGGAGCACCCTGAGGAAACCCACACGAACACGAGGAGAACATGCAAACTCAAGACAGAAATGCCAATTGATCCAGCCGAGGATCGAACCAGCGCCCTTCTTGCTGTGAGGCAAACATGCTACCCACTGTGCCACCGTGACGTCCTATCCAAATGTTGTGAGAAGCAAAAAAAAGTTTGTACATTTTGATTTTCTTAAAGAATCTTCACACAACCTCAGAAGCCAATAAAGCGGCTGTATTTTTCTGAGTGTCCGGTGTTTTTACTGCCCGCAGTGAGTGAGCTGTGCTTTAATTATGTTAAAGGTGTCACTGACTGGCACACATTGATTCTGTGCCAGCCTGAAAGCTCAATTTACAGCACAAACGACCACACAAATCACAATCCACAGGGAATCTGCTGTAAATGTGCTGCTGAACATCCATTGAGGTCATTTCAGGATTGGGTTTCATCTCTCTCTCCACAGGACATACAGAGAATGACCCAGATCACAGTAGTGAGGTTTAAGCATCAAAATTCAAGATGTTTCATGTTTAAAAAATTTGATGGCATGCATGTTCCCACAGGACAGAACAGTGGCTCAGTGGTTAGCATTGTCACTTCACAAGAAGGTCACTGGTTCGAGTCCCGGCAGGGTCAGTTGGCATATGTGGAGTTTGCATGTTGTCCCTGTGTTGGCGTGGGTTTCTTCCGGGTGCTCCGTTTTCCTCCACAGTCCAAATACATGTGGTATAAATGAATTAGATAAACAAAATTGGCTGCAGTGTATGAGTGTGTGTGTAAATGTGAGTGTGTATGGGTGTTTCCCAGTACTGGGTTGCAGCTGGAAGGGATGATTCGAAATTAAGTGTTTTCCCAAGATAAAATAACTTATTTTAAAATGAAAGCTAGATTATTTTGCATGTTTTGAGGGGAAAACACACTTGATTTTGTATTATTTCTAAAAACAGTCCAGTCTTTTTGTATAGAAAATATTTCCTGATTTTGTTTAGATATTTGGTCTAGAAATGAAACTAAAACTTTAGGTAAGAAAAGTTTTTTTTGCAGCATAGTATTTATTTTTGCTGATTTAAAACAGCACAATTGCATTTCTCTTTAGTTTGCTATGAAAAAAAATGTTTTGGTATCATGTTGTGACCACTTTATGTCCAAAGTGAATTCTATATCCTGTGAAATAATCATTAATTATAAATGGTAAGAAATAGAATCAAGCGACGCCACATACACACCAAAAACCAACCTTTGATCACGATGACTAAGGTGATGTTGACCCTATAGCAACACCACGCATGAGGGAATCTTACACACTCACTCTCACACACACCCTCTGGTTTAGATGTGTAACTATGATCCAGTGTTGTGGCTGACGCAGGATCTCAGGTATGAATAAACAAAGCGTCACCTGGAGGAACAGCCCAGGTCATGTGACAAACAGAAGCTGCGTCATGTTGACTCAGGGACTTTTCAGTGAAGCATTTCAATATTGTTTCCGTCTGTGACTTTGGGCTACAAATATTTATGTGAAGTAGCATTTGTATTTGTTATTGTTGTACACTAATCAGTGAATTTTTGTCATAATAGAGTCAATTGTATTCACTAGTGTTTAAGATTAAGAGTCTCTTTTGAATTTACAATGAAACAAAGAGCCAAGAGATATTTTATTCCCAATTTATGTGATGTACTTACATGTGCCAGTTTCTTGAAAAGAAAATATATTGGATTTCAAGGTGGATGAATGGAAGCTTGCATGATTTTATTGAAGGTGAGTTTTAAGTCCTTAAACTAAAATAATAAAATGTCAACAGGCATGTCATATTGCACTAACAAGCACAGCAGCCAATGTCGTTGCTGTATTTGAGACTGTATTTGCATATGTGACATTGGTGCATGATGTACAAACATCAGCTTTATAGTAAAGCCTACTGGCATGTACATACCTAATATCACCATCCAGACTACAAATTAGCACCTCAGCACAGCTAAACTATGTGTCTATGAGGACAAAACACACACTTAAAAAAAGTTTATTCAACAAAAAATTGGGCGTAGGCTTATATGGACAAATCCAACGACTGGGTTGCATGTTTAATACAATTTTATTTTTAAGGCATTAGTTGGGTATGTCTATATCACCCAAATTTTAATTTTGCTAAATTGCTACCTTAATCATTGGTTAACATGATCAATCAGTTTTATTTATTTTAAAAAATGACCCTGATTGCCTTCCATGTGATTTAGGGAAAATAAATAAATTAAAAGAAACATTAAGGCCTAGCCACAGATGAACTGTTCACACTATGATAAAGGATTGAATAGCCTACTAATGTGAATCATTACATAATGCTCCATAGCTCTTTTTTTATTATCTTCTGTTTCTAATGTTTAAAGTGTAGTCGTTTAATATCTTAAAAGCTTTAGCCTATGAATATTGCTTAACTTTACATGAATATGATATTGTCCAAGTATTATAAATTGTATAAGAGAATAAGCTGTTTCTTCTTTAAACCAGTAGAAAAGCACATCATACATTTAAATTTGTTGCTTATTCTTGAAATGAAGTTTAACATCAATCCAAAATAATCTTAAGTGAATACACTGAAAAAACAAACTAGGCAGATTCTTTAATGCCACAAAAACCTTGAGTGGTCTGTTCGTTACCACCACAGCAGACGCGAATCCAAGATGGCGGCGTTCACGCGACTCAAGTTCAAGTGTTTGTTTATTACCGGTAGCTGTTTTCATACTAGAAAAGAAAACGAAGCGACTAAATCACGCGAAACTGACGGAAAACCGACAGGAAAACACAGTCTACAGCACGTAAGTTATCAGACAGCATAGACCTAAAGTAGCCTTGCTGCACAATATTACGTGTTGCTTATTCCTTACACACTCGTTTGTAGCGTAAACAGTTTAGCCAATTAACTGCACTTAGCTGTTTTTATAATTATGTCGCTAATAAATCTTGAAGTTTCACAAATTCACAGAGCATAACTTTTAACTTGTATAATTTACACTTATGTTGCAAAATAAGATGAATAGTGTGTTTTTAACTCAACTAAACACAACAACAAACAAATATTTAAAATGAACAACTGTAAGCACACTTAGCAAATCAATCATGATTGTGTTTACAGTTGTTTATAGGTGCTTATATTTATGTTATGTAGTTTTCAAGATTGCTGAAAAATCCAGCCTAAACCAGCCTAAGCTGGTTGGTTGGTTTTAGCTGGTCGACCAGCCTGGTTTTAGAGGGGTTTTGGCCATTTCCAGGCTGGTTTCCAGCCTTTTTCAGCCTGGTCTTAGCCAGCTTGACCAGCTATGTCCAGCTTAAACCAGGCTTGTCAAGCTGGTTTTAGCTGGTTTAAGCTGGTCATTTTCCAACCTGACCAGCTAAGACCAGGCTGGGCTGGAAATGGCCAAAACCCCTCTAAAACCAGGCTGGTCGACCAGCTAAAACCAACCAACCAGCTTAGGCTGGTTTAAGCTGTTCTTTTTCAGCAGGGTAGTTTGCAAAATGCGTAAATAAGCAACACCTAATATATTTTTTACTTAATATACTTTTTAACTCATATTACCAATGAAAGTTTTCATAAACATCTTACAAAAAATCTTATGATTTATATGCAGAATATGATGCATGATGTGCATATCCTCAATATATGAAATATTATACTCTCACATATACTTTAAATCTATGCAAAGTGTATGCAAAATGTGACAGCATGCTATATAATGTGATATTTGATATTCTATACAATATTTAAACAAAAAAATATATATAACCAACATGTTTCATATTATTTCAGCAAACATTTACTGTAAGTCATTTTACCAATGTAATTAAAGAAAACAAAAACAAAAAATCACCACTGTTATAGTTTTATCAAACATCAAGAACAATCTGGAAAACAAAAAACACTTTGAGAGAGTCGAGTTTCTTATTTGCTGTATTATTGCTTTCTAAACTTTAGCATGATTGCATGCTTGCCCATATTTCTGCACCCATACTATAGTGGTTACAGATTTTATTTACCCAAAACGAAAAAAGGCATGACTATCTGCTTTGTTTCAGAGATGTTTTATCATGTGCCTGATGTGCTGAGAAGTCTTTCAGTGGTTATGCTAATGACAGTCACACAAAGGCAAGGCAAGTTTTTATATATGGTAAGTTTATTGATATTGCACATTTCATACACCATTTTATTTAAAAGTGGTTTACATAAACACGAATAAAAGAAACAAAATACAAGTATAAGAAATAAGATACTTTTGTATTGACTCGCTTGCGTATACAGTGATAATTCGATATATTATGCAGCCCCATTATAAGTAAACATAAAGACAAAAATCATATCTACATGATGCCCTTAACACAATTTTGTTTGGCCAATATGTTCAAGATTATTAACTCAAAATGGTGTCAAAAGGTTATTTTTCATTGTTATGTTTATATGTAGTGAATTGTGACATATAGTTCTGGTTTGTGTATAATTTCTTACCTAATGGGACAAGAATGAATCAATTAATTAATCAACATTTTTTGCTAAAAATCTCATAATTTGTATCCAGAACATGATGATCATATGACGTATGCACACGATGCATTAACTGCAGTTTCAATTGGCTGTTATGTTCAAAATTAAAACATTCAGTATGTAATTTTTTATTGTATTGTTTATACGCATGTGAGGCGAGTGACGTTATAAAGTGTGCAACTGAACCCAGTTTGAAGAAAAACCAGACACAAGTCCTCTAAGTTCGTGCTTTCTTGTCTAGTTTAATGAATGCAAGATCTTTGTGTTCAATATTTGCTTACCTGAAATTAAGAAACACTTCTAGTGTTGATGGATGTTGCCAGAATGTTGCTGTTTGGTTGCTGAAATGTTCTGTGTGGTTGCGTAGTGTTTGCATTTCGTACTTTGCATTTTGGTTCCCACTCTTCTTTTATGTTGCATAATAATTGTAATTACAACCAAACATTGGCACAAGCAACAGATACCACTCACACTCTATACTGATTGATTAATTGATATGTTTATATATATATGTACTTTTGTATGCGGAAATACAGTATATGAATGTAGTATACAGTGTATAAAATTTAAAATAATAATCTTTAATATGTAGTTAATGTAGCGATTTGCTGTTTCTTTATGGACATTTTGTCAACAGCATGGTTTGAGTAATCATTAGAGCATTGGAAATAATAATAATAATTTTAATTTCAGCTTTAATATTTGAATAATGATTGGAGCGGCAGTAATGTTTGACCTGTGATTGTGCACATAACCTCTGATTAGACGAGCGTGTCTATAACTCACACCTGAGCTAGAGGCTTCAAAACCTCATTTGGCACTCCTGCATGAAACGCATCAATCAATCATCTAACAATCAGGTGCAAAATTAAGAAATAATTCTGAAATGCTCGCAACCACTTTATGTTAGTAAAACTGCTGCCAAATAAATGTCACAAACATTTGTGTTGAGTGTAATATATGTTTGTGGTTAATGTAGAGGAACACGGTGTACTTTGCTATGTGTTTCTGGCAGCGGAGACCATCACCTGCTGTTCTTCTGTGGTCATTAATTGCTCTAGAACAGAAAGTTATCGGTGATTTTAATTGGTGACACTTTAATTGATGGTCTGCTGAAGTGCTCGAGATGTTTTACAGTTATGAATGAATAACTTATGATATTTTATATTATTATATTATATATTATATTATATAATATTTTACTCATTAAATTATGGTTTGCATTTATAAATTATATTAGTTTGGATTTTCAGCAGTGATATTTAAATCACACTGAACTGAACTAAACTGAACATCAACTCTGAAAACTGGACTGACAAAGTTTACATTTACTAGAACTTCTGTGTTCAGCGGCTGCAACACAATCTACATTATAAAAGCGCTATAGAAATAAAGATGAATGGAATTGCAAAAAAAGTATTAACATAAACTGTTAGACATTTATTTGTGTTACGTATTTAACCTACTGGCAGCACTGTTGCCAGCAATTTTCCCCTTTACAGTGACTTACCTGTAAAAGTGTTTTACAATAGCAGGAGCTCGACCGCAATTTCATTTCACAATAAAATAGCCTCAACGCAACAAGGCCTTTCATGATATCTATTTTTTGTTGTATATATATTGCACCAAAATATATTGCGATCAAAGAATATTATTGTCATTTTATGCCACTCATTATAGAATGACAATATAATATCATCACAATGCAAGTACACTCTTGCAAAGAACACATCATACTTTATTCTTAAGAATATTTCATTTATTTATAATCATTTTAATGATTTAATAATCAGGCATTGGAATCAGAATGTGAAAACACGTATCTTAAATAAATAAATAAATAATAATAAATATTTTTAAAAAGTGCAAGTGAAAAATAACAGAGGCAGTTATATCTGCTACCAGATCTATTTTAAGCTGTCAAACACCCCTGTGAAAATATACTACACTCCCAGAAATAAAGGTACAGGAGCTGTCACTGGGGCAGTACCTTTTTCTAAAGATACATATTTGTCTCTGAAGCGTCCATAATGGTACATTTGGGCACTAAAATGCACCTTTGAGGTACCTCTATGGACTCTTTGTGCACAAATATGGATCTTTTGAAAAGGTACAGCCCCAGTGATAGCTCCTGTACCTTTATTTCTGAGAGTGTACAGTAATTTATAGTAAATACTAAAGTGTTTTTAACCATACTGACACTGACAGCTCCAATAGAGATGACCAAAATGATTGAGCTTATGTCCATGTGTTGTGCGATAAGTCCATATATTGATTATTGTGACAGGCCTTACCGCAACTTATTTTTATGGTAAAATGCCCTTTAACACATATTAAATTTACAGTATGACAGTTTTTACAGTACTTTTATGGTCATTTATTTAACTCTTTACACTTTATTTAATATTTACTATTGAATTTAATAAATTCCAAGCAAGTGAATAATTTTTTTCATTAGATGTCTCGTTGTCTTTAACTACAGTAGCAGTAGTTGATTACTTATATTACAGTAGGATACTACAAATTTCTAATATGCAGTGAGTTACTGTAAAAGGTGATTTTGCAGTAAATAACAGTAAAATTCTGGCAAAGTCTAACAATGTATAAACAGATATTAACACAATGGGGTATATGCACACAGACTTTTAAATTCAGTCCGCCAGCCTCAGGGCTTCTGGTTTATTGTCATCCCATACAAAAATGCTGTGTTTAAGATCTTATTTCTATAAAAAACAACAATCTTCACTGTCTGGCTGAGATGCGATATAAAGTGGGTATCAGACCAAACAAGAAGCACTGCATTAAATTATAGTTTTCCACACAATGTCCTTAAAATATGGGAATTAATTTTACCTCAGTATTTTCAATATAATTTCTGCGCTAGCCTGCCGCTAATGATGGTGCCTGTGTTTAAGCTCTCTTTTTGCGCTTTACCAACCAAATGGATGCCTAAGTCTGTGTAACTGAATATATTTTAATTACATTACAACATCGATGCTGTAAAAGAAACCTTATGAAATTGAAAATAGTCACATAAAGCTTTCACCGGAAGTTCATCATTGGCTGAAAAACACTAGCTTTTTTATTTGTTTTTTACATAAATTGAAAAATGAATATAACTGACTTTATTACATGTTTATTTGTACAGTATATATGCAGTCAATTGATGTCTTATAATTAATATAAGTGTATTACTCTTTAATTTAGCCTATGATGATAATAATGATGTTAAGGGGCACCTAGGTTACCCCTTTTTCCAGATTTAATATAAGTCTTTTGTGTCCCCAGAATGTGTCTGTAAAGATTCAGCTCAAAACACCCATCAGATTATTATTTATAGCTTTCACTAGTTTGTATTTTATAGCTCTCAACAGGTTTTTGCTGTTTTTGTGTACTGGGCCTTTAAGGCTAGTCCTTCCCGCCCACCGTTCCCATTTGCCTGTCAGCGTGCCTCAGTCTCCACCCTCAGCTGCCTCAGACAAAGGACAGACATAAAGGAAGCAGATCTCACGTAACGTTTGTGGAAAAAATTCTACAGTAAGAACTTTACCAATGATTATTTGATGCATTTGTTGTGGAGCTGCAACAATGAATCACACACAATCTCGATACAAAGTTCACACACACACACACACACACACACACACACACACACAGCGCGGACACACACAGACAGCGCGCGCGTTTAGCTTTGCACACAAATGTGACAGGATGCAGGTTAATATCCACTGCTGTATGGATATCTGTTGTTAATGTACAAAATAAACCTGATTTAACGTCCACAAACCGGAATTGAAGCGTCTTGTATAATTGTTCTGACACGCGGCTGTGCTGATGAAGTAAAGCTGAAGTAAATCGCTGTAATTTATTACAAACATGCACTGTTTTAAAAGATTTTAAACTTGTAAAACTCACTCTTGATCACATTTGATGATAGCAAACTAAACAGACCTTTTATTTCTGGTTGCTTTGTGCACGTCCTGTCGTGTTGATAGGATTATAAACGTTACTACGGAGACATGTTAATATGCATCTGTCAATCAGTTCGGTGGGCGGGGGGGACCGCACTCCTACATCAAGTTGCGGTCGGTCTCAAAACCGCTCCAATTGGTCCACCGTTTTTATGTTTTATGTAAAAAAAAAGGACTGAGTGTGTTTATATCACCCCAATATGACGGTCTATACACTACACCTACACTTATGTCTGTCCAAACAGCTTGAAAAGTAGATTTTTCACCAAAGGTGCCCTTTAAAGGATAAATGCATTTTCCAGTTTTGGACAAAACACAATCAAGAATGATATAGAAAATATCAAGTTGATAATATATTAATCAATGTTTTAAATATGGTGCTTGTGTTTATCCAAGTAATTCACTATTAATAATTATTCAATTGCAATATTATGGGTTAGAGCAGTGGTTCTCAAACTGTGGTACGTGTACCGCTAGTGGTACGCAGGCTTCCTTCTAGTGGTACGCAGAATCGCTGAATAATTAAAGTAAAAAAATGAACACACTTTTAACCCTTTGTCGCATTTGATAACACCGATGTGATTAGTAAATTGATCTTAATAGGCTAAACCTTTTATTTTATTTTCAATTTTCTAATGTTTGTTATGTATTCTATCATTTGAAGCTAATTTCCTCCCCATATTTGTAACAGTTGTTGTAGGCATATCGCGTATTTTTATATCCCAATGTTGACAGGTGTAGTTTAATCACTTGCTTTTCTGACACACAAAGCTTACTCTAACGTGCAGTAAGCAGATCTAATTTCTAATTTAAATATGTAAATCCAATTCATATATTTAAAATACAAGTTACCGTTTAGATTTCAAAGATATTCAAATAAGTCATATATACATACAACATATATCTCAACATTTATCTAAAAGAGTTTTTATATGAATATGATGACATATAGTCTATATGAGGTCCAAGGAACATTTCCAGATTTTGATTAATTGGCTGGTCAAGCTGGTTTTAGATGGTTTAGGGTGGTCATTTTAGGTTGTAACTACGCTACTGTATTTCAATACAGGTCATGGGGATACTTGGAGAGAATTTATTTCTGAGGTGGTACTTGGTGAAAAAAGTTTGAGAAATACTGGGTTAGAGTATGGATTATTCTACACTTGGAATCTTTACCAGAAATAGTGGACCATCTGGGACCCTTCGTAGTACTCTTTTCAACATACTATAGTTTGTGACACACTAATTCTATTTTCAAATACTATTTAGGATGGATAGTATTTGAATTGGGATGCAGCGTATGTGAAGCATTACACTGTGAAAGTTCTGCTTGTGTGTTTGGCCATGAAGATGATGCTGATTTTGAGGTGTACTGTCTCTTTAAATCAGCACGAGTCTCCTCCCTAGTTTTTTTTTTGTATCTTTTGTTTATTTTTTAATATATTACAAGACAAGCATTGTGGAAGTTCTGCTTGTGTTGTTTCAACATGATATTTCAGATTTTACGGTGTATTGTCTCTTTAAATCAGCACGTTTCTCCCCTTCCAGCCGCACTGCTCAGATTTCCCAGAATGAGATTCAGGCGAGATCCGGGCGATGATGAATCCTGATAAAGCCGTCACTTAATGTCACAGTCAGCATCTGATCAAGGCATTCATCATGTTTTTGGCCTCATTTAACAGGAAGAGAGACTCAGTTAATCCACAGCCCAGTATAATAGGCTTACGTCTGACCCAGTGTGGTACTTTTCCTACACTGGCGTAGGTAATGGGATCATGTCTGCTTCTTTGATACCCTATAGGTACCTTCGCTGTTTTATTAAAACACAAAAGATGTTGGCTGCATTGCTGTGAGTGTAACCTTGAGAAGAGAAAAGCAGTGAATGGAAATTTTCCAAAAGCATGGCTTAGGGTGGGACGAGCTGCGCTGTCATGTGATTCAGATGGAAATGAAACACAGCCCTTTTTTATTATCAGTGTGTTCAGCACCTGGATGTCACATTTATTAGCTGATGACGCGCGTCTAGTGTTGACCTTCCTCGTCTATCTCCTGCGCACAGATAAATAAATCACAGTGTTTTGATAAAACTCTACAAGCAGCGACTGGAAAATACTGTTTCTGTTTTGGTAGATAATACACTGTATACAATGCATTCTCAGATGCTCGTAAATTCCTGAGGATTAAGGAGACGCAGACTGTGTTTTGAAGAAAAGAGTCAACAAAAAAATAGACTTTTTTTTTTTTAGGGTAATGTCATGCAATTGCTATGGTGTTTGGATGATTTGCACCGTGTTACTGTGCAGTTACACATAAGGATGTTTTTAATAGTTACTTATTAGGTTTATTTTATTTAAGATTTTAACGTATTTAAGGGCTGCACGGTGGCGCAGTAGGTAACATAGTCACCTCACAGCAAGAAGGTCGCTGGTTTGAGCCTCGGTTGGGTCAGTTGGCGTTTCTGTGTGGAGTTTGCATGTTCTCCCCATGTTGGCGTGGGTTTCCACCAGGTGCTCCGATTTCCAAGTCCAAAGACAAGTGGTACAGGTGAATTGGGTAGACTAAACTGTCTGTAGTGTGTGAATGAGTGTGTATGGATGTTTCCTAGTAATGGGTTGCAGCTGGAAGGGCATTCGCTGTGTAAAATATATGTTGGATAAGTTGGCAGTTCATTCCGCTGTGGCGACCCCAGATTAATAAAGGGACTAAGCCGAAAAGAAAATGAATAAAGTTGTATTTAAGGTTTTATGATTAATATTATTTTAATATTATGATATATATGATTAATATTATTGTAAATTACTGTTATTATTAGTTTCCCAGTACTGGGTTGTGGCTGTAAGGGCATCCCTGAGTGTGGTGACCCCTGATAAATAAGGGACTAAGCTGAAAGAAAATAAATGAATGAATGAAATTGTTAATGTTATTGTTGTTGTTCAAAGTCGATGTTTATTTATGAAGCATCTTTTTTTAGGAACACCAGGGCTGCATCCGAAATCTCATACTTCCATACTACTGTAAATAGTACGCTAAAATCAGTAGTCGAGCTGAGTAGGATGTCTGAATTCATTGAATTTGAAAATCAGTATGCGAATCTGAAGTGTGCATCGTATGGACCCTGCGATATCCCATGATGCCCCACGAGAGAATTCATGAATGGGAGTGAAGCGACTCACCTCACGTGGGTAGGTCACATGATCATGACAAAATGGCAGATGTAGTATGTCCGAGTTGGATTCATACTGCTCACAGTCATACTCTATAGAATGCACTTTTCTAATGGCCGAGTAGTACATTTAAATTTAAATGTAGTACTTACTGAGTAGTAGGCGATTTGTAGGCAAGTGCTGTACAATGTTTTGTGAACATCAATCTGTCTTATACAATAACTAGCCTAGTTTTGCCTATGCACAATCAATTCTGTTAAAATCGTTTTACATAAGAATAATGTTTGGCTGAAAAAATAATAAAATATGAATGAATGAATGAATGAATGAATGAACTGCTAACGTCAAGATTATTAGCCCCCTTAAAGTGTTTTGGATTGGTTATAAAACAAATCACTGTAAACCAATGACATGCTTCTAATCTAATTAACCTAGGCAAGCATTTAAATAGTACCTTAAGCTGAATACTATTATCTTACAAAATAACTAGTAAAATATTATTAGAAATTAATTATTAAACTATTAAGTTTAAAAATGTGTTGGAAAAAAATCTGCACTTGGGAAATATTTGATTTAAAGTAATTTAGTTTTCAGCTGTAGAGACGTTTCTTGGTTTTTATATTACCTTTATTTAAGTTGCACTGCTGTCTCAGAGTATATCCAGTTCCTCTAAATGAACCTATAAACAGGCTTTTCTTTTCAGTATTGCAAAAAGATCAGTAAAATTACAATTGTAAGTCCTGAAATTTTGAGAAAATGTTTATAATTGTCAGAAATAATAATTGCCTAATTTTTTTTTGCAACTTTAAATGAAAATTAGCAGTTTTAATTGTTTACTAAAAACATAAAAGTCTGAAATGTAATGTCTTAATGAAAAAAAAAATTGGATCTTACAAAATAACTAGTGAAATAATATTAGAAAATTATTGAAATTAAGTATTAAAACTATTAAGTTTAAAAATGTGTTGGAAAAAATCTGCACTTGTGAAATTTTTGATTTGAAGTAATTTATTTTTCAGCTGTAGAGACGTCTCTTGTTGTTTTTATATTTATTACATTTATTTAAGCTGCACTGCAGTGTGAAAGTATATCCAGTTCCTCTGGATGAACCTATAAACTGGCTTTTCTTTTCAAAAAGATGCAAAAAGCTTAATAAAATTACAATCATAAGTCTTAAAATTCTGAGATGGGCTGATGAATGTGATGAATGTTTATAGTTGTCAGGAATAAAGATTAGAAGTGCCTGAAATGTTTTTGCTGCAATTTTGATGGTAAAATAGCAGCTTAAAATGTTGACTAAAAATTTAAAAGTCTGAATTGCAGTGTTCATGCAAGAATTCTAAGATCTTACAAAATAACTAGTATTAGTATTAGAAATAGTATTAGAAATTAATTATTAAAACTACTAAGTTTAAAAATGTCATCAGCACTTGGGAAATATTAGAACAATTTCAATGTAGTTTTCAGCAGTAGAAACATCTATTGTGATTTTTATATGTTTTAAGTTTATTTAAGCTATACTGAGAGTATTTTCAGTTCTTCCGAATAAACTCTTCTTTATCTCATAGCCTGACGATGCACAGAGCAGAATCGTGATATCTGTTAATGACCAGTGTGTTTGGTCAGTATATGTGATGTAATGGCACAGGCTGAGACAGCGCTCTGGTATGTGTTGTTCTTCCTGTCTAAAGGACATCACTTCCTTTTTTTACCCTGCACAGGAAATTGTAAGAGCTTTGTTATTTCAGTTATGTGCATTTGTAAAGTGTACAGACAGTGTATATATTTGTCAATCTGCAGTTATATAACCAACATATTTCCTGTGGGTATTAAGGAAATATGCTTTAGATGTTTGGCATGCTGATTATTAAATCATAACTCCAAAGCTGGGAGATATGACAGTAATTCTCATATGATGATACAAGTCATATTATATCCCGATAACCATATATATATTTATATATATATATATATATATATATATATATATATATATCATGATAGTTTTTTATATAATAGATTATTTACAGATTTACAATCACCGGCCACTTTATTAGGTACACCTGTCCAACTGCTCGTTAATGCAAGTTTTTAATCAGCCAATCACATGGCAGCAACTCAATACATTTAGGCATGTAGACATGGTCAAGACGATCTGCTGCAGTTCAAACCGAGCATCATAATGGGGAGAAAGAGGATTTAAGTGACTTTGAATGTGGCATGGTTGTTGGTGCCAGACGGGTTGGTCTGAGTATTTCAGAAACTGCTGATCTACTGGAATTTTCACGCACAACCATCTCTAGGGTTTACAGAGAATGGTCTGAAAAAGAAAAAATATCCAGTGAGCGGCAGTTCTGTGGGTTGCAAATGCCTTGTTGATGCCAGAGGTCAGAGGAGAATGGCCAGACTAGTTCCAGCCGTTAGAAAGGCAACAGTAACTCAAATAAGCACTCGTTACAACCAAAGTCTGCAGAAGAGCATCTCTGAACACACAACACGTCCAACCTTGAGGCGAATGGGCTACAGCAGCAGAAGACCACACCGGGTGCCAGTCCTGTCGGCTAAGAACAGGAAACTGAGGCTACAATTCACACAGACTCACCAAAACTGGACAATAGAAGATTGGAGAAACGTTGCCTGGTCTGATGAGTCTCCATTTCTGCTGCCACATTCAGATGGTCGGGTCAGAATTTGGCGTCAACAACATGAAAGCATGGATCCTTCCTGCCTTATATCAAATATTCAGGCTGGTGGTGGTGGTGTAATGGTGTGGGGGATATTTTCTTGGCACAATTTGGGCTCATTAGTACCAATTGAGCATCGTGTCAACGCCACAGCCTACCTGAGTATTGTTGCTGACCATGTCCATCCCTTTATGACCACAGTGTACCCATCTTTTGATGGACACTTCCAGCAGGATAACGGACCATGTCATAAAGCACAAATCATCTCAGACTGGTTTCTTGAACATGACAATTCACAAGCATAAATAAATGGGGACAAAATACAGAAATTGACTAATTTATGAATATTATTGACAGTGTAGGTCATATATTTTGGTATATTTGAACAAACAGATTTATTAAACAGATGTATTTATTAATATAATATTTTAATTACAGAAAATTTTTCGAAATAGAGACTAGAATATTTCAACAAAAATATATCTTATTAACGATTTTTCCACTAATTTTTGGATCGTTATAAGTTATTTGGCTTCAGTTTTGACTAATCTAATGTATATACACAATACATGTATATGCACAAATCTATCATGATATTGCACAGTAATGCCTGATCCCAGTTATACAATAATCTCCCAGCAGGATATTATGAGGGCACAGAAAGCATCAGTTTTATGAGTCTGCATTGGCCACTTTGATGCATGATCTCCATCTCTCTGTGATTCCCTGTAATCCTCTATCGCTCCACTTAGAGTCAGTGGGTTCATATGCTGGAGGTTCAGGTTGTCTTTTACAGTATTAGTGGAAAGTTTTGATGGTGTTTGGTGGTTTTTCTCCTCTGCTCCTGCGGGTCCAGGAATTCAGAGCTCTTTCAGCTGTAAGCGGATTACAGACACAAAGCTTCATATCAAAAGATGCCCGGTATTCCTCTCTTCCCACACTCTTCCTCTTTTCTCATCTGGAAAATTCTCTGGACTTATGTCATGGTTCATTGTGAATACGTTTTGGTCAAGGTTGTGGTTACACTCTAAGAGTTATTTAAACCCCAATTGGGTAAAATATGGACAAACTCAAATATTGGGTTTAATTTGGTCCTATAAATGTAATTAAAATTAACCCAGCAGTTAGTTTAGTCCTTATTACACCCAAAACTGAACCTTCGACCTTTAATATAGCTTTAGTGTAAAGTTTAGTTACAAGAACGCTTGATTATATGATGATTTATGTGCTGGTATGATATTTTAGAGGCTGGGTTCTCATTTTGTGAACATGTAAGGATGCATCAGACTATAGTTGAAGCAGCATTAACCAGTTTGAACTTCGACAGAAATTCACACTGGTGTTTCTTTTCACACATTGACATTTACACTGTCAGAGATGCTGATGAGATTGAGATGGCCGCAGATGTTATACTCTGCAGTTCTGCTCACCTCTTATAACCCACTGACCTAAATATAGTTCAGATCTCAACTTACTCTCACACTCACCCTGTGTAGAAAACTTGGCCTGCAGGTATTCAGAAACGCACACACATTGGTATTAGTGGTTTACAAGGACCATAGGTGTAATGTATTTTATACAGCAAAAACTACTTATTACTGTATATGGCAAGCACTACCCCTAAAGCCAATCCCCACAACAAAACAGTGACATTTGAATGTCAAAACCTATTATAATTTTTATGCTTTTTGAATTACGAGGACACAACACATGTCCCCATAAACCACTTTAATAGAGTACAACTAGGTCATACCCATGTCATTATACAAAGTGTCTGTTCTCGTAGACCACCAAAACCAGTACACTCACACACATGTTGGTATTGGTGGTTTATGAGGACTTCTCTAGAGGTTTAATGTATTTTTTACAGTAAAAATGCTAATTTCATGGCTTTACCTCACCCCTACCCTTATATCCAACCCTCTCGCTAAAACTGTGGCAAATTTTGAATAATATACAATTAATTACGATTTTAAGGGGTTTGAATAACAAGGACACAAGACATGTCCTCTTAAACCACCTTAATAGAGTACAACTAGATTGTACCCATGTCATTATACAAATGTATTTCCTTGTAAACCCCCAAAATCACAACATACACACAAACAAACACACACACATGTTGGTATTGGTGGTTTATGAGGACTCTCCATAAATGTATTTTATACTGTAAAGACTATTGTTATGGCCCTACCCATGAACCCAACCTTCATAGTAAACCTATGGCAAATTTTGAATGTCATAAGACACCATTAATTATTATTTTTATGCATTTTGAATTATGAGAACACAAGGCATGTCCTCTTAAACCACCTCAAAGGAGTGCAACTAGATCATACCCATGTCGTTATACAAATTTCTGCCCTTGTAAATCATGGCTTTACCCCACTTCTAGCCCTAAATCCAACCCACAGAGGAAACCTGTGTCAAATTTCGAATGTCAAAAGACCCTGTAAAGTAAGGCAAGTTTATTCATTTAGCACATTTCATACACAATGCTAAGAAGTAAGCTGCACAATATATGCAGAGTTCAGATGCAAAAGCCACTAAACGCCACTTCTGCCAAAAAAGAGATAATGACATTGAGCAAATGCTTTAGGCACGTTGAACATGTTCAACAAATAGTTTAGCTTGAAATCATCTAAATCGCAGCGTCAGCGCAATTAGAAATAAGTTTGTTTGCAAAAGCCTCTAAACGCCACTTGCCTTTGACAGCAAAAGCCACTATTTCCTGACAACCAAACAGAAGCCGCAAATCGAATCATATGTTTTCAATGAAGCAGCGCTCTAATAAACCGGCTTTTATGAGGAGACTGTTTTATCCCGCTTCTGATTTAGATTTTAAAAGATGGAGTTTGATGAACTGAATGAGGCTGTCCAACTGTCCGTGAATGGCAAATGAAAACATTCCTTACCTCAAAACTCAATGCATTATTAAAAACGAAAACACAGTCGGAAGTCTAACATGCATCCATGACGTTTTTTGCGCAGTGACACTACTTTAAATGAGTCTGATTTACTTTACATTAAATGGCAACTGCGTTTCACGAAAAACTAAGTTAAGATGTCTTTCTTTTATCCCACATGGATGCTATGAGGATAAACAAGAGACGAAAAAGAGACCCAAGACCTTGAATATGATGAGAATGAATGAATGACAGCTTCTAAAAGTGTCTGAGAGACATCCCCTTTTTGCCCAGCAGATCTTGTGTTTTATTTGCTAATGTAAGCTATTTTTTTTAGATAAATATAATGTATAAAACTACACATTATTTATATTACTTCATACTATACATCTGATAACGTTTTATATTAATGGACAATGCACAGATATTGATGTTTCACAATGTTTTTACACTACATTATTTGAATCTAACAAGCCTATTGCAATGTTTACACTGTTATACTTACATTAAATCTAAACCCCAAATATCAGAAATGATAACAGATTAAGATTTAATTAATGTCAGTTTTAATGTTATTGATTAATGCACTTGACAGATTTCATTAATTAATTTCCTTTAGTCTCTGATTTATCAGAGGTTGCCACAGCGGAATGAACCGCCACTTACTTGACAGATTTATGTATTTTTAATTTTAGGTGGTTTGTGTAATGTGTTTTATGTTTGGTAAAATAATTTCTAAATGCATCTTTAGGGATTTTTCAACTAATTACACTGTCTTGTCCCATTAGGTGAATTTAGAGGTTATTGCAAAAAAAGCACAAGTGGATTTAGCTGGTTTTGACGCAAAAGAAAATATCTACCTTGTTAAAAACCAAAGAATTGTCTAAAGTGACATTAATAAAAAAAAAAAAAGTATTTTATTTACTAGCTGATAACCTTTTCATTACATCTAAAATGAAACTTCTGAACCTATAGGAGCCTGATAGAAAATGCTCATTTACAAGAAAAGAGGTCTGATGGATTTAGAGGGTTTTGCATCTGAACTCTTCATATCGTTTTAGCATCGATATCTCAATGTCTGCAATATCAACATCGCAAGTTGCATCTGTAAGACTGCACAATGTTAAATTGGGATTATATTTGACCTGTTTAAAATGTTTAGGCACAATCAATTGTACCATCTGTAATTTTATTAAAGATAAATGTTACTTTAGGAGTAGTAAAGTTTAATTCAGTATTATTTATACAATGAAGATTATACAATGTTATTTTACATTCAGTTTTTCCATTCCTGTACTTCAATACTTTTAGACTCCTCAGAAAACCATGTCCCCATAAACTACCATAATAAAGTACAACTGTATGTCATTATACAAAACTCAGTCCTTGTAAACCGCCAAAACTAGCACACACACACATACATTAATAAAGCTCCACAAAACACACACATCTAAAAAGATCAGGGTCAGAGAAATGCACAGAGCGTATTTGGGCGGTTTCACATACAGATGAGCGTATGTGCGTTTCACTTCCTGTCTGTGTCAAAAGCGTTTGTTTTCCGGTCTGATAAGTCTGCTATGAACATATACTGAAGCTGTGCACGCTGGAAGCATGATAACACACACAGACAGAAAGTGATGAAAATGCTGACCGCTTCAAAGTGACTGAGAGCTTTAAAACATGTGTGTATAATGTCCCCAATGCCCTACTTTTTGTTATCAACTTTCCCTTAGGTGTTTTTATTAATCATGGCTTTCGTCGGGGTATTGCCTGTGATATCATGTACTTAAAAGTCACTTCACTAAAGGGATAGTTCACCTAAAAACATTTCTTCACCATTTACTCACAATCAACTCTAAACATTTATGATTGTTTTTCTTCTGTTGAACACAAAAGAAGATAGAGCTGGGCCAATAATTGATATTGCATTGAATCATAATAAAGTTTGTCATTAACAATAATAAGCTACGGACGTTTTTACTCTATATTGATCTAAGAGCCAATCACACGGCGGAAAAATATGCAACAATGGGAATCTAAAAGTGGGTTGATATTAGAGATGTACCAAAATTTTTAGCCACCGAAAACTTATCGGCTGAAAATATGTTATGCCATTTAATGGACCCTCTAATTTTCGTGGCTTCACTTATTGTTGGGGTACTCTTTTAAATCTGGAAGCATTAACAACTTATGTCAAAATATACATTATAATATGTTAAATATAATGTGGAAAATGTATATATAATATCGAAAATATTAATCGAGATTGCATTTTTGCCTAGCCCTAAAAGAAGATATTGTGAAGAATGTTGGAAAAAAGGTAGATATTTACATTGATATATATACTTTCCATGCATTCTTCAGTATATCTTTGTGTTCAACAGAAGAAAGAAACCCAAAAAGATTTGAGTAAATGATGATAGAATTTCCATTTTTTGGGGCGAATCGTCTTTTGGTGCACCCATTCAACTGCTTGTCAGCACAAATATCTAATAATCAACAATGACAATGCATGCATTTAAGCATGTATGGATGGTCAGTGTTTTTATTTTTTTTAACACTTTTTTGTTATTGAGATGTAACAAAAATGTGACAATATAATGCATCATAATCGTATTTACATCTTTGTTTTCAAGTTTGAATAATAAACTACAATAAAATAATGTAAAACAAAGAGTAAAAGAAAGGAAAAAATGGAAGTGGTAACACATTATTTTAGATTAAACATTAGGAAGAAATGGTTGAAAATACAAATCATCAATTGTAGGCTTGCACCAGATCATCAAATGACAATGGTTTGTTTAAATCAGGGGTGTCCAAACTTGGTCCTAGAGGGCCGGTGTCCTGCAAAGTTTAGTTCCAACCCAAATTAGACACACCTGAACTAGCTAATCAAGCTCTTTCTAGGTATACTAGAAACTTCCAGGCAGGTGTGCTAAAGGAAGTTGGAACTAAACTATGCAAGACACCGGCCCTCCAGGATCACCAATGGAAATGGTCACCAATGGACACCAATGGTTTAAATACATTTCTGGAAATGGAGGATTATGTAGATGGGGCAAGTCAGTATCAATTTATTTAATCTTTTCCTGTTTTATTTAATAAATTGCTGAAATCTGAGTTTAAAATAAGATACATGGGTGTCCACATTTTCTCAAAAGCAATAATGCATGCATGTAATCAATCTGCTGAAGTTTAAAACGAAAAATTGTTTAAAAAGAAATTGGATTTGTTAGCAGCAGAAGAGAAAATAACAGTATTATATATATATATATATAAACAGTACAGAATTTATTACAAAATAAATCACAATATAACCCATATGTTGTGCAAAAAACAGCATATGATGTGCATAAACGATATTCATTTTACAAATTAAGCATCCCGAAAGTTGAGGTTGGCAGCATGGTGTATCAAGTAAAATAAATAATGATAATAAAAGAAAAAGTTAAAAGAGAGAGAAAAGGGAAAATATATTAAAGGTAATAGGCTGTGGAATGTCATGTTCTTCAAACTTGTGGATTTTTACTTCAAGAAAGGGTTGTATGCTTGTGCTCTATTAGCTGCACTAGTACTCATCTGAAAGGTACAGACTATAAGTGCAAGATGGGCAATCATTCAGTCTACATGTTGATGCCAGAGGTCAGAGATTGGCTTGAGGTAATAAAACGGCAACAGTAGCATTTGGTAAAATGACCATTTGTTGTAACTTAGACCTGCAGATGAGCATTTCTAAACACACAGCAAATGCAAACCTTCAAGAAGACCTGGGACATACATGTACGTAAGATTGCCTTGACTCTCAATGGCTGTTATCATCAGCCTGTGTTAATGTGCATGAGAATCTAGTGATTAAAATGACAAACATCAATCCCATTTGGTAAAGCAAATAAATTAGGCTGTCTTGAGGTGGCGTTGGACTTAAAAATGTTGATATAAAAATGAAAATATATTTGCAGAATAAACTCATGTACCGAACATTTCACCATTGTGGCTTCATTGTGCTTGCATTGTTTATTGGTAGCTAGAATACCAGTACTACAGTCAGCTGCTTTACACTGAATCTGTCACTAAGTTGGTACCCTTTCAAAATGTACTTTTTAGAGATTAATATGTACCCTTAAGCTACAATATGGCCCCTTAAGGTACTTTATTCACTTTAAAGGTACCAATATGGATCCTTAAGGTACTAATATGTTTGTTTTATGTAAAAAAAAGTGACAGATTTCACCTTTATTTCTGACAGTGTAACAGCATGATGGAAACCACATCATAAAATTTGTATTTATTTATTTTAATTCGTAACTTAATAACATTTATTCATAACTTGGAATAGATTTGAGCATTGAAAACCCAGCTCTTTACTGCTGCAACATTCATAGGGTAGATTCTGAAATTGGCAATCTGGAAACATCAACGCTAATAAAGACTCTATAGTAAAGCTTTTAATTTGATTTCGTAACATATCTGATTGTATCTCCAAGGTAGCCTCAGCAGGGTGTATTAAGAGGAATGTGATTTGATTAAGATGTTGAAGTGATGTTTGTAGCGTGAGATGCACGTCGGACTGTCTCCGCAGGTTCCCATGAGTGCGGTCAGCAGGCGGCTGTTTGTTTAATACAGGGGGATAAAATGATTATATAAGAATGAGGCAGGAGCCGGGGGAAGATGAGCAGACCTCTGGCCTTCTCTGCAGGAGACCGGCGGGATGTTTTCTCTCTGATGGACCAGCCCCATTCATTTTCTCAAAATGAATCTTGCGAAGCACAAAATAAGAAATTTGGCAAAGACTTTAGTTAAACTACCAATTCTCACTATTAATACTGGCTCATTACCTGCCTATTGTTAAGATATTGGCTGTTTATTAGCAAAATATTCCACATTTCTAATCCTACTCAATACCTAAACCCTAATAACAATATATAAAGAGCTAATTAGTCATTTATTAAGATGAAAATCGTAATGTTTTTTTTAATAGTGTGAATTATTCACACTATAAAGTGTGACCGAATCCAAACTATTTCAATTGAACCACTATTTACTCTCCCTCAAGTGGTTATTAAACCTTTACAGACATAACTTTCCACCATGTATTGTTTTTCCTACTATAGAAGTCAATGGTTACAGGTTTCCAGCATTTTTCTAAATATCTTCTTTTGTTTTTAAAAGAAGAAAGAAACTTTGAAACAAGTATGAGTAAATGATGACAGAATTTTCAGTTTTGGGTGAACCATCCCTTTAATGGTTTGTTAATAGCATGAATGGTGACAAAATAAAGTGTTACCAAAAATTGTTAATTTTTATAAATAAAAATAGATATTTTTTTCATTCATTCATTAATTTTCCTTCGGCTTAGTTCCTTTATTCATCAAAGGTCGCCACAGCGGAATGAATCGACAACTATTTCAGCATATGTTTTACACAGTGGATGCCCTTCCAGCCGCAAACTAGTACTGGGAAACACCCATACACACTCATTCACACACACTCATACACTATGGCCAATTTAGTTAATCAATTCCCCTATAGCGCATGTTTGGACTGTTTCCCAGAGGAAACCCACGCCGACACGGGGAGTACATACAAACTCCACACAGAAATGCCAACTGACCCATCCGGGACTCGAACCAGCGACCTTTTTGTTGTGAGACGACAGTGCTAACCATGTCACCCTATAATAATTTTTTAATAGTGTGAAATATAAAGTGTGACCGAATCCAAACAATTTCCCATCTCAGTTTTACACACAAACTTTAATTTTAAAAGGATAGATGGATCATTCAGAGACCAGTCTAATAAAAGCAATCAACCAGAAACCCATAGCAATGAATGAATAAACAGTAAATCCCTTCAGTATATTTACAGAACATGTTCAATTTAGCTGCAGCTCAGAAAAAGCCATGGGGTTTGGTTTGCCCTTTCACACACTAAACAATTTCTGTTACCTGCTCTTTTTTTCTTTTTCAGGGAAAGCCACTGTGATCTGAATACTTTGGAGAAGAGGTGAACCAGTTCAGAAGCATAAAGGGATTTCTACTGTACTCGACTCTCTTTTAGTTGGGCAGATAGGTTACCAAAAAGGAGAAATCCAGCACCTCTACACCTCTCCCTAGGATGGGACGTCCTACGAAGATCTGTGTGAGGGTAAAGTGTAAAAATCTCAAACAAGTGGCTCAGAAAGAGCTGCTCTGATTAAGATGTCAGACACACGATAACGCCAGAAAAACACTGACAAGAACAGTGCTCATGGGAGGTGATCGTAGAGAAAACCACTGATTCTTAGAAAAAAAAACATCGCTGCCCTTCTCAGGTTTGCAGAAAAACTTTCCAGGATGATCTGACTCTCTACTGGAAAGATGATCTTAGGACAGATGAGATGCCAGAGAACATTTAATTGATATGAATATACAGTTATTAGCCCTCCTGTATATGTTTTTGCCCTAGTATCTGTTTAACACAGATGACAGTACATAATATTTGACTAGATATTTTTCAAGATGCTAGTATTCAGCTTTAAGTGACATTTAAAGGCTTAACTGGGTTAATTAGGTTAGAGTAAGTAGGCAAGTCATTGTATAACAGTGGTTTATTTAGTAGAAAATCTTCAACAATTATTGCTTAAGGGGGCTAATAATATTGACCTTAAAATGTTTCTAGAAATTAAAAACTGATTTTATTCTAGCCAAAATAAAATAAATAAGACTTTTTTTGTTCAGCAGGAAAAATATTATAGGAAATACTGTAAAAAATTCCTGAGTCTGTTAAACATCATTTGGGAAATATTTGGAGAAAATTCTCAGGAGGGCGAATAATCCTGCATCAACAATCTTTTGCATTTGCACAGATGAAGAAATGTCAGGGGTTGACACTCTAGGGTGAGTAAATGTTTGATTGAAGTCATTGCAAATAATCTGTATTTGTTGAAAAGGGCGCACAGGTGTTTTTTTTTTCCTAAATCATTAACAATCCTGGCAAAAAAAAGCAATTGGTAATAGCTAATCCCAACTATTACCTTAATAACTATTAATAAGCAGCTAATTAGCAGTATATTGAGCTAATAGACTTTGTTAAAGGTATAGGTCACTAAAAAAAGCACAATTTACTGTTCCTCGAGTATTTTTTAATCTTTTCTTTCTACTGTTGATGAACAAAAGGAAATTACAATTGCAAAAAAATTGGAAAATAAACATTAAAAAAGCATCTTCAATTATGTATACATTTATATTTACATTTAGAAATAACCCATGTACAAAGTAAACATGTACATCAGCAAACTGAAGTCTTGATCACAGATACTTACACAATATACTCATTAATAAAATTCACTATGCTATTAAAAAAAAAAACCCTAGATTGATAGCGTGTAGAAGTTCTCACATGCTCAGAAAAATATATATATTACGGATCCCATGCATGTAACCCAGCATTTTTTACAGTCTATGAAGGATTCTACAAGTATTTTATAAATCAGACCCCATTTATAAACATGTCATAAACACAAATCTGGCGTGGAAACATGCGTATATACGTCACTTCACATGCAAAAGTTGGTTAACTTTAGGTTACAATTCACAGTATTGACCAACCATTAACTGACACTACTAGCTTAATAAACTACTAATTATTTGTTTATTAATTGTTAATAAGGTAGGAGTAGGGTTTAGGATTAGGGATGCAGAATTAGATCATACTTTATAACTACTACTGAACAGTTCATATCCTAATAATAGGCAGGTAATAAGCCAGTAGTTAATAGCTTGAGTTGTGACCTAATCTGAAGTGTGACCATTTTACCATTAAAAATAAAATTTTAAAACATTAAAATTTAAACCATTTTAAATTACCATAGTCAGTAATAAATAAATGAGAATTTATTCTGGTATTTGTTCACTTTTAGAAAGGTTTCTACGGCAGAAAACAGAGGCAGAAATGTGTGTACTCCACTTCCCACACAAAAGATGTGATCTCTATAAAACAAACTTGACAGGAGAAGCTGTAAGTAAACCTTAAGTAAACCCATTTTTCTAGTAAAACATTAGTTTAAGTTGCAATTCACAGTATTAACAAACCATTTATGAACATTACCAGCCTAATAAACTACCAATTGGCTCTTTATTAGTAATTAGTAAGGTAGTGGATGGTTTTGGGTATTGGTATAGTGATGTAGTATAGTATAGTAAGATCATACTTTATAATAACTAATGTACAGTTATTTTAATAATAGACCAGTAGTAAACCAGTAATTAATAGCATGAATTGTGATTAATAAATAAGTCATTAATAAATAAATACATAAGAATTTATTCTGGTATATGTTCACTTTTAGGGAGGTTTACACAAATTTTATAAATCAGACGCCTGAAGTTTCATTTATAAATGTGGTGTACGCACAAAACATGGGCGGAAATGTGTGTATGTGTTTTATTCCCATACAAAAGTTGTGACCTATAAAAAAAAACTTAACAGCAGAAGCTGTAAGTAAATTTAAGTAAACATATTTTACTGCTAAAACTTCTGTTTAGGTCACAATTCACAGTATTAACAAACCATTAACAAACATTACGTGCCTAATAAATTACTAATTAGCTTGAACAGTTACTAATTACTTATGAACAGTTGGGTAATAAGCCAGTAGTTCATAGAATGAATTGTGACCTACACTAAAGTGTGACCATTTAACGTACATTTTGACTTAATTGAACCACTTTAAATCACCATAGTCACCAATAAATAAATGAGAAATTATTTTACGTTCAACCCACTTAAATTTGTAAAAACAAGTAAGCTAACTTAATCGATTTGTGTTAAGGTCACATAAAGGAATTGTGTGGCACCCTTCATTTTTTACAGTGTAGGAAGGATTCTATGCAAATTTGATCAATCAGAGCCCAGAGCTGGGATTTCTTCCGTGGGTTTTTCACACAGTGTGGAGACAGAAAAATGCTTTTGTTGATCCAGTCTTACCTATGGAGTCTGGGCGTCGCCTGGGGCCCCACGGCCTGTTTCAATAGGTCAGACATTCCTGCGTCCCTGCTCTTTTGTGGCGTCCAGCTCAAAGGCTGCAGTGGCCTTTAATCTGAGGGTAAATCACTGCAGTCCCGTACAGCCCTGCTTCACTTCCACTGGGGGATTTGGCCAATCGGGGGTTGACGAATAACTTCTGTGTGAAGGTGGTCAGGCGAGTGATTCGTTTAAGTTCTACTGGGAGCAAAAGAAACAACAAACTCAACTCGTTGCCCTGTCGGCAGTGACCCAAAGCAGAGCGCTGGGTCCCAGCGTGGGGCCACACTCATTCCTGACTCTCTTAATCTGTCACTTGTGTCTAACGTCATCCCAAACATTCCTCTTTTTTTGGTTGTTTACAATTTGTATATTCAATACATTTAGTCATTTAGCAGATTTTAAGATGACTTAAAATTGAGGAGGCATTCAGCGATTCAACAAGAAGAGGCAATACACACAACAAGTGCTGATTATACAACTTAACTTGTTTGTGCTCAGAGAAATTAGTGCTGGAGTTTTATTTTATTTTTAGAGAGAGAGGAAGTGTTTTGACAGGTGGTTTGTCAAGCCCACTCACCTGTGTGAAGCACACTTCATTAATGCACAGTATTTGTGTCGGTTAATGTGTTAGTATTTATTTATGTATTCACTTATGCAAACAGACATACAATCTACAGGTGACCAACCAAATAAGCAAGAAAAGGTCAACAAGACTTCATCAGGACACAAATTTGTATAGTGACACGTGCATGTCCCCATTTTTCAAAAGGCTTATAAATTAGGCAATATATATTTATATATATTGTGCACATTTCATGCACAATGGTGATTCAAAATGCTTTACATAAGAATAAAAGAAACAAGTAAATAAAAACAACAGAGTAAAATTTATTAAAAACATATTAAAATGTGTTAAAAAGGAATGGAAAAAGAAAAGACATAATAGTGCAATCTGTCGGGAATAGCACAGCTAAACAGTGCTAAATGTGTTTTCAGTCTTGATGTGAATGTGCCTAATGTTGGAGCACATCTGATCATTTCTGGAAGCTGAAGGCCGATTCACCCTGCTTTGACTGAACTGTATTTCTAATTTACTTCATCCTAAAGATCTGAGTGATCTGTTTGTATTCAGTGAGCATATCAGTAATGTATTGAGGTCTTAAGCCATTTAGTGATTTATAGACAAGTAGTAATACTTTAAAATCTATTCTGAATGTAACTGGGAGCCAGGTGACAGACCTGAGGACAGGTGTGGTGTGCTCTGATTTTCTACTTCTGCTTAGAATCCTGTCCGCAGTGTTTTGGATGAGCTGCAACTGTCTGACTGTCTTTTTGGGAAGGCCAGTAAGGAGTCCATTACAGTAATCCACTCTGCTGCTCATAAAAGTCAAAGACAAAGCATCTAATTCTTGCAATGTTTTAGATGATAGTATGCTGATTTAGTTACAGAATTTACAGTATAGATAGATAGTTTCCTGGGTTGGGTTTAGAAAATAAAGTCAGTGCAGTACAAATCAAGGGAAACCAGTGGAATGTCCCCAAAATTCACAAAAACAATGTGTGTGCTTGTGCATGCATGTGTGTAATTGTAACTGGGTGGGGAAGTATATTAGCAAAGGAACATATAGAAACGTACACCTGTGCTTGTGTGTGTGTAATTGTAACTTGGTGTGAAAGTACCGGTATATTAGCAAAGGAACATATAGAAATGTACACCAGTGTGTAATTGTAACTGGGTGTGGAAGTATATTAGCAAGGGCACATATAGGAAGGTATAACACACAGTATTGATGGTGGTAATAGCATTATTTAAAAAAAAACTTTGAATTAATTTAAAAAACAGTTGAGGATGGAGAATAAGGAAAGTGGTGCATGATAATTGTGATCAGAAAGAGGACTAATAATAATAATAATGATCTGAGTGATAATAGGGTGGCGCAGTGGCCAGCACAATCGCCTCACAGCAAGAAGGTCGCTGGTTCGAGCCTCTGTTGGGTGAGTTGGCATTTCTGTGTGGAGTTTGCATGTTCTCCATGTGTTGGCGTGGGTTTTCTCCGGGTGCTCTGGTTTCCCCCACAGTCCAAACACATGAGCTAGGGGAATTGGGTGGGCTAAATTGTTCATAGTGCATGTGTGTGAATGAGTGTGTATGGATGGATGTTTCCCAGTGATGGGTTGCAGGTGAAAGGGCATCCGCTGCGTAAAACGTGCTGGATAATTTGGCGGTTCATTCCGCTGTAGCGACCCCGGATTAATAAAGGGACAGCCGAAAAGAAAATGAATGAATGAATGATAAAACAAAATAATAAGGCTGCCTCTTTTACATATATTTATGAAATTTCCTCCTGTTGTACATCTCTTCAGCATCACAGTTATGTGATCTCATGATCTTCTTCACTCATAGACAGTCATTGTCTTTGACATGTGCTCCTCTGTAGACTGAAATCAGATCAAATTAAGTGTTTTGCTTTGTACAAATGTTTCTTTTACTATTTGTCATCTGTTATGTCTATGTAAGAAGTTTCTAAATAATACCTGTGTGCTTTGAATTGGGAAATACCACTTCGTCTAAAATAATTTAGAGTTGTGGTCTATATTTATGCTTTTATGAGCTGTTATGAACTCACGATATTGGAAAGCATATTGCATTTAAAGGAAGCTTTTAATACGTAGCTTTTTACTTGTTCTCTTTGCAAAAGCACTATAAAACTTTATATTAGATTGGAGTTTATTTTATTCAGAATTTATTTTATTGAAATTTATTTTATTCATTATTTGAAGAGATTTCTTTTCACTGTTTTTAGCAAAAATAATTGATAAAACAATTTATATCACATTTTTTTCCATGAAAATAGCCATATAAGCATAAACAAGAGCTTTTTAGATCTTTATTTAGTAATTCTTGTTTGATAACACTACTCTTCTACAGAATGACAAAAATAAACAGCAGTGCAGATCTTTTTTTTTCTTGATCAGATCAAGAATTTTGGTTCATAATGAATTAGAGTTCATGGAAATTGACTTTATATTGCAGTCTGTCACAGTTTGAGTCTTTGAGGACTTTTAGACTTGATTTCTAATATAAAACATAAAAACCAATACTTTTTATAAACAAAGCTAAATAATCCAATAAAATACAAAGCAATTTAATGTATACATGTCTGAAAAGGAATAGGAAGAAATTATATGTTTATTTAATACCTGTTCTTTGTAACCGTCACAATAAATAATAATAATCTATACAATATTCATCAAATTAACTCCATGGTTCTGTCATCTCATTCCAAATACACACTTTTCACCCTCACATTAATTATTTTGGCTTGAGAAAAGTGTCTTTAACTTGATGAGGAAGTCTATATAATTTAGGTCTATATCTTAAAGAAACTGTTGTGATAATTAATGATTAATTGGGTTGAGGGAGCAGGGTTGAGCACCCCTGCTTTAGATTAAGTAACAATAAAAAACATTTACTACTGGTTTATTATCTGCAGATTAATAAGATATTAACTGGTTATTAGCAGTTATAAAGTATGATTTTATTTTACATTGCTAATCCTATCTAATAGGCCTATCTAAGCCTAACTGCTACCTTACTTAACCAATAATAAGCAGCTAATTAGTAGTTTATTAAGCTAAAAGTTATAATTAATGATCTGTCAATTGGAATAATTTGTTCATAAACATAAAGTATGACCTGAATGTGAGTTCACTTTGTATCGAGATGTTGGCTGCTTTTGGGTTGCACAGAAAATTTGACTTCATCGAGACTGTAAAAGTGTCCTTAACTCATTATAGTCCTTATTTCTATTACCTATTTATTTCTATTAACTATTAAATTAATATTTAAGGTTTAATCGTTTTATTTCGAAAGTGTTCGCAACAAATGAATGAAATAAACCGCTTTTATTGAATTTAAGTTAAATAAATGTACTATATATTGAGATGTTGGCTATTTTGGATACTTTTAAAGTGTCTTTAGCTCATGAGAAAGTCTTTATTTTTCTCAGTTCTGGTTTAAATAAACTGTTTTAATATTTATGTTTTAATATGACTCATTCAATTTCAAGAAAACTTATAACATATCAGCAAAAATATTGAATTTGAGATTACCAGAATTTGACTTTATATTGAGATGTTGGCTATACTTTTGGGTTTCACAGAGGAATCGGAAATGTTGGACAATACTGAGAATATAAAGTGTCTTTAACTCATGATAAAGTCTTTATTTCTCCTCCTGCTGGTTTAAAGAAACTATTGTGATATTTAATGTTTATTTAATGGTTTATTTAATTTAACCTGACTTATTTTATTACGAGAAAGCTTATAACTTGTAAGTAAAAATAAATAAGCAGTTTTTATTGAATTTGAGATCGACTTTATATTAACATGTTGGCTGCGTTTAGGTTTCAAGAGGAAACGGAAGTGTTAGACATTACTGAGACTATTAAGTGTCTTTAGTTCATTAGAAAGGCTTTATTTTAACTCTATGGTGGTTTAAAGAAATTGTTGTGATATTTAAGGTTTATTCTGACTGATTTTATTTCGATATGAAGACTGTGTCTTGTGTCTGGGTCTAGCTGGCGGGCTCCTTCACTGTTTGTATACAATCCAAAAAAACAGGCTCCGCCCACACGAGCGCGGCTGATGCAATGCGAATATAAACCGTCATTCAGAGCATCGGAACACGACTGTGATACCGGACGCGCCCAGAACACATCTCCGTTAATCTCCGACATTAATATTAACGTTTTTTATTGTTACACTAAGCGTTTGTAGTATTACAGTGTTCCTGTTTATGTTTTATTTACTTTATTAATTATTAAGAATATTTATTTGATATCTATAACGGTACATTTTTTTTAAAGTGTTAGCCATTTGTTATCGATTTCTGGAACATTCTTCACAACCTGCCGGATTTGCTCACTTTTTCCATTCATACCGGAGCTGAAGAAACGGATTTCTCTTTAATTTCTGAGGTAAGAAGATCTCGTACAAACATATTGATGTATATTAGAGCCGCACTGACTCCTTGACCCTTTTTAAACCAGATCACGTTGTTATATCTCTGTCTGTATGTTTGTTTTGCCCTATATTTATTTGTTTTTATAAATATTAGGCTGGTTTGTGTGTCTGTGTTCGTCTCGGCGTGACTCACTGGTGGTGTTTCATCATCTTTCCACACACCTCCATTTAAAAGCCTTCATTCATTCAACAAACACCCTAATTTTGCGCAGTTCTAATCATCTTAAGTATTAATATGTGTTAAAACTCTGTTTTGAGAGGATTGTCATGTATTTTATGATTTAGTGGATTTCAGCTCATGTCTTCTATTGATTTGCATTGTGATTGTTGATAAATGCGTGGGCGTCTGCTTAACACACACACACACACGCACACAAGAGCGAGCGAGCATGACAATTTTCCACATTCTGTGAATATTATCATTATTTTAGAATATTACTTATGTAATGGGTTTTGGAGGTTTAGTGGGAAATGATAAAACGCTGGGATGCTTTACATCTGCTAATAGTGTCATCAGTATTGGTTGTTATCCGTTAAATAAATATTCTGACCATAATTGAATACCTTAGTCGTGGCGTTTAAGTATATTGTGTCTAAAATATAAATATAGACTGATGAGATGCCGGTATTAATAGTTGATGACGATGCGACGGATGCAGCGCGTGCGGATCTGTTGTCGGTGCCGGTTTGTAATTTTCCACTCGTTCTGAGCGCTGGTCACATGACCTGATGCCCGGCTGCAGTCTGAGGCGCGGCTCCGATGAGGGTTTCGGGGACGCGCATTTGGGGGCGCGCATTGAGAGATGTCTGGGGACACGCAAAATAGATTATTTATTTTTCTTCCTTTATGAAACCTTCAAATGACAAACAGGCTTTCTTCCATTGATAAACATGTTTAAACACCATATCCAAGCAGGATATAATAAAACAGTACAAAAATAAATATATAAAACATCAAACAAATGCCAAAGGTTTTCCATTGCTTAAAAATGCAATGTCATATAAGTGATCTTAAGGTACAATTAAAACATGTAAGTAAAATGCACATTTATTTTAATCGTATGTTTTGTGTAATGTAATAATATTATATAATACTGTAATTAATCATCAGACATAAGTGTTAAGTGTTATGAGTCGAGAGAAAACTAAATGCTTGTGATCTACAAGTAATTACATCATGGGTAATAATGGGAAGGTGTGATCCCACAAGTGTTCAAGCTGAACCCAAATCCTGATGCGTTGTGCTTTTATATTGCAGAATGAACAAAGCCCCGGCGCAGATGAGTCGTTTTAACATCGCTCCAGACATGGACAGCAGCAGTACAAACAGCAATGAATACACAAGCTACCAGGACTGTGCCTCGAAAGTCCCTCTCAATGGGTAAAACCTGCTTCATTTTCCTACATAAGTGACCTTTATACAAAACTCAACCTTCATCTAATCCACTGATGTGATTGCAGGATTCAGTATAGTGATGTGGAAGCAGAAAGTCAGAACTTCTTGTCAGATCACCACTTGGGGAAGAAGAAATATGAGGCTGAATATGTAAGTGCTTCATTAGTTTGAGAGGCTGAATCGGATTCTGTGGTGTCATGTGTGTAAATGACACATAAATCTTAATTTTATAGAGTCCTGGATCTGCGTCATTTGGGATGTCAGTGTTTAATTTGGGCAATGCCATCATGGGAAGTGGAATCCTGGGACTGTCTTATGCCATGGCCAACACCGGCATCGCCATGTTTGTGTGAGTACTGATGGGATTGTGTGCTTGGGTTGTTTTTTATGTCATCCATACAAGAGCTGAACAATATATCCCAAAATTATTGTTATCGGCATGATAGTAAGTGCAATGTAAATTAGCAGTTTTCTATATTTTGTGTTTAATGTTTTTATTTTTGCCTGTTTATTTCTGCTTTTGAATTGCATTATGGGATCTTGATCTGTCTTCCAACAACTTTTAACCTTGAAAAGTTGGAAAAAGTGACTTTTATCAACATCTTTAATAGTTTAAAGTAATATATTGCCTGGGTTTGTGTTTTATATTACTCTACAAACACCTTGTAATAAACTGCCAGTGCATTTTCTGTGCATTTCTTATGTATTATATTATTTTCAAGCTACTAAAATGTCACTAAAAGTTCTTTGTTAAGCTGAAGAGTTGAATTTTTCAACAATGCAGAGATCAACATCCCATAATGCAATTCACAACCGTAAACAAACAGAAAACTCCATGTGAATCACAATATATATGGAAACTGTTCATTAAGAGATCATTTTTACAGTGTAATTTAATGCATTGGTTGTTTTTACTCAGACGAAATGTTTGCACCAGTCTTTATTAGAATTAATTGGACACTAAAAAGCACCTGTTTATTTAAATACTATTACATAAATAAGTTATTTTAAATGGTAAGAAATCATTCACACTACTCAACAATTATATTGCATGTTTTCCCAGCATCCTGCAGCCCTAATCTATACTACTTTAACTAAGGTTAAAAATGTACAATATACAAGACCTGCTTTCTTGTTTGGCTCTAGAGAGCATTGAGTTTAGAATGTACTAATCTATAAAGCATAAATGTTCCCGATTTACAGCACAGATTAGGATAATTAGCAGCATTAATTGTTCCAGCAGTTTGTCCCAGATTTTGGTGTAAATCTGCTGCAGGTGGTCACAGTCTGTCAGTTCACCTCTGAATAAGGAAAGGCTTGGAAATGTGCTTCTTTTCAGTGTTTACATACAAAGCTCTGTGTGTGTGTGTGTGTGTGTATTAGAGTTGCACAATATATCATTTCAGCATCGGCCATTGCTATGTGCAATAATCACATGGTAGAATATGGATTATAGCAGCACTTCAGTTCAGAATCCATGTTATGTGTGGAGTCGCTGCAGAGTTTAACAGTAATATAATAGTAATTGTCGTAACTATAATTAATAAGTGTATATTTTCTCATTTGCATGTGTTTTAAGGCATTATCAGACCATTCAATCACAAGAAATTATAGCCGGATACAATATATATAGCTTTAAAAAAGAATAATTATTAGAGTTATGACTAACACAATGTTGTTTTACATTCATTTATTCCATTTCTGTGATTCAATACTGTTAGGCTATCTAGAAAACCACAAAGCACTGTGTATTTCATTTGGATCTTTGCTCTATTATATTTATCCATGCTTGCAATGTGTTTATTATATTTAATGCAGATGCACTATCCTAAACAAATCATCCCAATCAATGTAAAGTTGTGTGTTTTTTATTGAGCTATTCAATTCATTTAATGAAGTTGTGTTCACATCACAGTATACAATATTTATAGCATTTTTGTCCCCAATATCCATGCTGCATTTCTAAATTGAGTTTGTATTGATGGCAAATTTCCATGACTCTATCAAAGACTGAATTGTTGCTCACCTTGGGATTTCCAGTAACTAATGAATTAATCCCGATGAAGCCAGAATTAGATTATAAAAACACAAGATGCATCTAATAAATGGGCAAGGCTGATTAAATTCGGGTTTTGAGGAAAAGCTCAGGGGTTGAGCAGTGATGTGACGTTTAGCTCCAGGCATGTGGAATGGAAATCTACTGAAGGTCACGTAGGTTATAACGGGATCAAGCGACCTCCAGACAGTGGAATGAATAAGTGTGTGAAACTATAATCGCTCTAAGCTTCACACACACACACACACACACACACACACACATCTCTCTTTTATGAGGACATGTGTGTTTATGTTCATGATGTGACTCCTTACAGGAGTTGAGGTTATTATGTCTACAATTAAAGTCAACATTAGTATAGTAATGCTTATTCCTGCACACTTGTAAATGAGTGTGTAGATGTAAGTGACATTTTTAGTGTAGTTCTTCATTTCAGACTCCTAAAATAAAATGAAGATCCACTGCTATGTTTCTGTGAAACTAGTTGAACAAACTCTGTTGGTTAAAATGGTTTTATAATAGAAGAAATTGGGCAAAAAAAAATATTTACTTATAATAAAACGGCTATTTAAAAATGCTTAAATAGTATTTTATTTTTGTTTTAACAAGAAATATGATTAGCAAATTATATTACAGAACAAGCTGAATGAACTTTAAACTTAACCTTGTAAATTATTTTATAGTTTTAATCCAAAGTAAATTTAATATAGTGTTTTAAATGGTTTTATATATAGTATGTTAGTAGTTTAGCTTGTCATCCACCATAAAAATAGCCAAGAAAGCTTGATTCAAGAAAGAGATTTAAAACACCAGAAAACCAATCAACCTAACAATTTAACATTATCTTAACATTTTTAGACAATGTTTTAATGTATTTTTTGGTTATAATTGCATGATTCAAAAGAGCTTCAGTGTCATGTCATTATAATGTTCTCAGAAAGTTTTTAAAAATGTTTTAATAACATTTCATATACATTATTTCATTAACATCGACTACACTATTACAAGGTTGTTCCAGAAATGTTGTTTTAATAACCTTAAGTGCTAACAACTTTTAAGAAATGTTGCTGAATGTTTTCTGGGTTTTATACTGATGTTCAGATTCTGTTTTCATGTTCAATATGCCTGAGATAAAATGCTTTTTCATGTGCACAAACAGGACATTTCAACCCTCAAGAGAGCTTTGAGAGTGATTTTAATAATTCATGTGTTTTTGTGTGTGTTTTGTGTAGGATCCTGCTGGTGGCTGTGGCCATTTTCTCGCTGTACTCAGTCCATCTGCTGCTCAAAACGGCCAATGAAGGAGGTGAGCTTCTGTCTGCATGGCTCTTTCTATTTTTAACAGTGATAAGCACATGTTTTAATACTCTGACTTCTCCGTCCAGGGTCTCTGGTGTACGAACAGCTGGGGTACAAAGCGTTCGGGATTCCTGGCAAGCTGGCAGCGTCCTGTTCTATCACTATGCAGAACTTTGGAGGTACGGCCTGCGCTCTGCACATGCACTTACATGGAGTTTGGTTTGTTAGAAGATGCTATAAGATGCTAAAATGTTTTGTTTGCGTCACAGCTATGGCGAGTTACCTCTACATTGTGAAGTATGAGCTGCCCATCGTCATCAAGGCCTTTTTAGACACCAATGACAAGTAAGATTTCTCCTCATTCTTTCATTTTCCTTCGACTTAGTGCCTTATTTATAAGGGGTCGCCACAACGGAATGATCCGCCAACTATTCCAGCATATGTTTCATGCAGCGGATGCCCTTCCAGCCACAACCCAGTATTGGGAAACACCCATACACACTCGTACACTATGGACAATTTAGTTTATTCAATTCACCTATTGCGCATATGATTGGACTGTGGGGGAAACCAGAACACCCGGAGGAAACCCACACTAACACAGGGAGAACATGCAAACTCCACACAGAAACGCCTACTGGCACAGCCAGCACTCGAACCTGCGACCTTCTTGCTGTGAGACCACATCGCAGTCTAGATTTCACTTCAGACTAAGATTATGAGTGTATTAAATGTTCTTGTGATTAATTGCTAAAGCTTTTATCATGGTATATGGTATTATCATGATATTGACCTCAGATGCATAATAACCCATAGAAATATAATAACCCAAAATACCAAGTGTATTGCTTTATTGCACATTCATGTTCAAAGTAGATAAATGCTTTTAAACTAATTAAATTGGTAATTAAATTAGAGCTTTAAAATACAATAGGAAACACTTTACAATGAAGTGTCATTCGTAATGTTAGTTAATGGATTAAAGTCAACTGTGTGTAATAGCCATATTATAGTTACATGTTAAGTTAAATAAAAAAACTGCTGAATTTTATTAGCTATTAACTCCATTTAATAAATTGATTACAAATTTAGATTTAATGCATTATTAGTCATTAACTAAGAAATCTGAGATTACTTTGTCCCACATTGCATTGACTTTAGTTAAACTGATGTTAACAAATGGAAACTCACTGCACAGTTAACAATAGCCTAAATAATTAGTCAGACTTGTTAATTAACTTTCAACCTTATATTCCAGATTAATGTGAAAATGTTCAATTGTAAGTCCCTTTGGACAGAAGCATCTGCTAAGTGACAATGTAAACATCTATTAAGTCTTCAAGCATGTAGTTCTAATGAACGAACATTGCAAATACAACAATATTCACTATTTTGCACTACCCATGATATCAATATTATTATCAACATATATTGAGCTATTGAATATCAGCATATGTCCCTGGCAGACTGATGTACTGCAGTGCAGATGTGTGTGTTTATCTCATAGATGATGTGAGGGCTGAACAGAAAGGCCAGTGTTGTTGTTGTAGTTGTTGTTGTACTGGAATGTTTTCCAGCTCTGTGTACGAACAGTGTGAGCGCTGTTCATTGTACAGCTGTCCGGTCGGGGGGTCTGAGAGCTTTTGTGACAGTGACCTAATACAACAAACACTGACATCAAACATTCAGACCCCTACATGGAGCCCAAAGGCCCCTGCGCACAAAGCCACAAGATACACGGCCTCTTAAACCACACATGCTCACGGATTATTTTGCGAAACAGGATGTTGCTGAACAGCTGCGTGTCATTTCCTTAGAGTGCTAATATTTGTGTGTGTGTGTTTTGCAGTGCGTGGTACACTAACGGAGATTACCTGGTACTGATCGTCACTATGAGCATCATCCTGCCGCTCTCGCTCCTCAAAAACCTGGGTGAGTGTATAAGAGAATATGCAAAAGTAGATATTGCATGTTGGAGGTTAAACCTTTTCTCTTTATCATAAAAATGTCAAATATGCTTTAATTTATTACGTTATTTGTTTATTTATTTATAGATACGTTTGTATTTTGATTTTATAACAGATAAAATTACTATAAAATTTTTATTTTAAGATAAAGAAATGTATATAAATAAAATTATTGTTATTATTAATTTTAAGATGGAGAAATATATATAAATACAATTAATGTAAAGGTAAAGTTGTAGTAAAATTATTTTGGTGGGTGAAATGTGACCATTTAAATAATTAAAGCTAACTTATTAATACAATTCTGCCTAATTATTGATCAATAAAGTGAAAAAAGTATACAAAAATAAATTAAAAGCGACTATAATTAATGTATATACTACAATATAATATTGTACTAATTATATATTACTTTTATTATAGTAATAATTGTATATACTATATAATTATAGTAATGTTGATGATTACACTTATCATATATAGTCATATATAATATATATCACATGCATATTTTTAATAGCATTATCTATAAATAAATAAGATGATTATAAAAATTTGTGTAATAGAATTGAAGAAAAATTATACATCAGTTTGAAATGGGATAGTTTGTTAATAATAATGAAATTAAGAACACTTTATTATTATGTCATTTGAAATATGTATATAAAGGTAGTACTCTTAATTATATATATTCATATATATCATATATATATTTAGTTGTGTATGTGTGTGTTGAGTTGATCCTCATGATTTGTCTTCTGCTTCAGGTTATCTGGGCTACACCAGCGGTTTCTCCTTGTTGTGCATGGTGTTTTTCCTTATTGTGGTGAGTGCTAAAATACTCCCTAAATAATGCGTTGATTTACCATAGTAAAAGATATGCAAATTAAAGCGAGAGCTGCTGTTGTGAGTCTAATGAGCCGTTCCTCCTCCTTTTGTTCATCAGGTGATCTACAAGAAGTTCCAGATCCCCTGTCCACTGCCTGAAAACTTCATTAACATCACAGTAAACGTCTCTCAGCCGCCGCAGACCAACAACAGCACAGATGAAGAGTGCTGCAAACCCAAATACTTCATCTTCAACTCACAGGTACAGCACTGGAGATCATGCACCCTTTTCACATGAGCGGAAATACTCATAGTTGGAAACTTAGATTGCAGTGAATGGGAGAGAACAGCATATCATATTTGCTGAAATAATAAAAAACAACAACAACAACTCCACAATGGAGTTATCAAGACTTTCAGAAAGAGGAAAACAATAGTGTGAGACTGATAATGGCAGATAGAAGATAGAATAACGTCAGATTTACTGTCCTGCCCCAATACACACTGCAATACAAACACCTCAAACAAGCAGAAATCCATTTTATTCTTTGTTATTTGATGCAAAAATGATATAATACACACATAAACGGAAATAAATGTTCATATGTTTTAAGAATATCTAAATATTAAAAACTTTCAAGCATTTAAGGTGCTGATGACTGTTAAACACGTCTTGTGAAAGGCTCCATACTGTGTTTGCACACTAGTGTTTGACTGAAGTGAATGTGCTGATGTGTGTGACTGCTGTTTTCTGTAGACTGTGTATGCTGTGCCCATCCTGACCTTTGCCTTTGTGTGCCATCCGGCCATTCTGCCCATGTATGAGGAGCTCAAAGAGTGAGTACAGCTTCTTTTTTATGCATGCAGATGAAGAATACATGTTTTTTAGGGGTTTGAAGAGTAAATTATTTGCCCTCCTGTGAAATTTGCAACACTATTAAACATAATAGTGTTAATTATTAGTATCATCATTGACCTTAAAAATTACTTTAAACGTTTAAAAACTGCTTTTATTAAGCTTTTTAAGAGGAGAATGTATTTAAAAAATGGTAAAAATTTCACAGAAGGGCAAATAATTTAGATTTTATCTGTGAATTAAATGAATATGAAAATAAAATTGGTGCACAAAAATGTGACATTTTGAATGATTACAACTGAACTATTAATAAAATAATAAATTAAAAGGTACTATAATTAATGCAATTGTTTTTGTAAAATTATAAATAAATAACAATCTTATTTATTTATTATTTTTTAACAACAATAATTACTTATTTTTTGTATTCCCCATTTGAATTAGTTTTTTCTTTTGCAACAATCTTATCATTGTAATTTATTTAATTGTTATTCATTTATATATAATTATTTTGTTTATTTATTTTTTAAAAATTCCCAAAAAAGTTTCCCCTTTTTATATAAAAGTAATTGTAAATTTGATCCGGATGAAATGCATCAATCTCTGAAAGTAACTTTGTCTTTCTCTTCTGTCTGCAGTCGCTCCAGGAGGAAGATGCAGAACGTTGCTAATGTGTCGTTTCTGGGAATGTTTATTATGTATTTGCTGGCTGCGCTGTTTGGATACCTGACCTTCAACGGTGAGTGAAACGCAGACACACGTCCACATCAGAGCGCGTTACGAAACCTCTGTCTCATGCCAGTTTCAGAGCCGCACTGTTTGCTTTAATGGAGGTGTGTGTGTTAAAGGCCTGCGGATTGAGCCGGACCAAAGCCAGCTTTCAATCTGGTCTGTTTCGCAAGTTTTGGGAATAAATAAGGGGCGTTCAGCTGTTTGTCGCAGCAGGAACAGAACATCATATTTGATGTTTTTACTCTTTCTTGATAGATGGGAAAGGTTATGCAACAGAGGGATTTCTCAGACCAGGGAAAATAAACATTCTTGAGGGATCAGTTGTTGGATGTGTTAGACATAGTTTTATTAAAAGTAATAAAAGGTTTTTTTGTTTATCCGTTCGGATCAGTGCAAAAAAAAAAAACGAAAACATTTTTGTCCTTCAAAGAAAGAATGCTTTCAATATATATATATTTAAAAACATGACATATTATATAATGTAAAACATATTTCAATATATTCAATATAAATATATAGGATTCAGTATAACATATTTCAACATTTCTCATTATCAATTTGTTAAAAATATAATTATTTAAAAAAACATGTTTTATATTATAGAATATAAAATGAAATGAAGATAAAATCTCTTTCAGCATTCAATATAAATATATAATATTCAATATAAAATATATGAACTTTTCTCGTTATCATTTTTTATGTTATATAATATTAACTATACAATAAAATAAATATTAAATATATTTCAACGTACAATATAATTATATGATAAATATATTTCAACATGTCTGACATTATCATTTTGTTTAAAATATTAACATAAAAACTTGACTTTAAATTATATAAAATAAAATACATATAAAATATATTTCAACATGTTCAATATAACGATGAATTATTCAATCTAAATATGTTTAAAGTTTTCTCATTCTCGTTTTGTTTTCAATTTTAATATAAAAACTTGATTCTCATGTTATATTATCTTAATTAAAATATAAAATGAAATAAAATATAAAATATATTTCAGCATGTTCAATTGACAGATATTAAAAATATAAAACATATCTCCATATTTCCTTTTTTATTTTAGTTTGTATTTTAGAACATTAACTATTAATTAACAAAAAAACTAATAACTACTAAAAATATTTACTAAATACTATAAAAATATAAACTAAACAAATACAATACAAATATAGCAAGACATTTAAATATGAACATAATTTTAAATATATTGATATAAAAGCTGAAATAGCTCTAAAATATATTTCAACATGTTCGATATTACAGATTTCAATATTTTATATTATCATTTTTTATTTTAATTAGTATTTTAGAACATAAAGTGATGAACAATTATTAAAAATAAAATATTTTACATTTTGTTAATTCTTATTATTTAAACTAAACAAAATAATATCAACTAAATATATGACATTTTAGTACAAATATATTAAAACGTGTAAATATAAGCATAATTGATATAATAAATATATTGATGAAATAGCTGATATGTGATGGTCAGTGTATGTAGTGTGATGTGGACGAAGTAACTGATGTGTTGTTTGTTCTTCACAGAGGCTGTTGAACCCGAGCTCCTTCACACATACTCAAGGGTCTACAATTTCGATGTGGTGCTTCTGATCGTGCGTTTGGCCGTCCTGACCGCCGTTACATTGACTGTGCCTGTGGTTCTTTTCCCGGTGAGTATATTTCATTTACAGGTGAAGAAATATTAGCATTCGCACTGCGACTGTTTTAATATTAGTATTAAAACAGTCTCAAAAACGAGCACATTGAAGTATAAGGTCAATACAAAGGAAATGTTTCACACAGTTGCATGCTATTTCAGCATGCATAAACATATTGCTGGAGTGTTTATTGAATGTTTCCTAAATGTTGCAGATCCGCACTTCCGTCAACCATCTGCTGGGCGCCAGTAAGGAGTTCAGCTGGCCACGGCACATCTGCATCACCGTTGCTCTGCTGGTCTGCGTCAACATCCTCGTCATCTTCGTTCCCACCATCAGAGACATCTTCGGCTTCATCGGTGGGTGCAGCACTTCTAATCTGTCTGTCTGTTTGTCTGTCTGTATATCTGTCTGTCTGTCCATATAGAGTCTGTCTGTC
>CAIGQZ010031614.1:1801822-1817954 GCA_903798205.1 Danio tinwini | reverse complement strand
ATCTATCTATCTATCTATCTATCTATCTATCTATCTATCTATCTATCGTTCGTTCGTTCGTTCGTTAAGTGTTCCCCCTAGCACTATTCTGTTGTCCCTTGGGTTACAGAGCAGCGTGTGTATTTTCCTGCCAGATTGAACCACCTGTATATAATCTGCAGTGTTGTAATATTGTGTGTGTGTGTTGTGCTACAGATGGTTCAGTCCTGTCCGGTGGACCGCAGACCCTTCAGTGTGATCTTCCTGCAGGGCTCTTTGCAGCAGTGCATTAAGGTCAGCCTTCCTGATGTCCTGTATGTCGTATTCCTGATCAATTTTTAAAATTGATTTTACACACGAGACGCCATTAAAATCCTTCAAATGTAAATCACAATAGAACAAAAATTTAATTCAGCCCCTACCCCCTCCTGTGGTCCATGCCGTTTTACAAATAACATTGCAATCAAGACCAAAAATCTACCAGAAATGATGCAAAAATAAAAAACTCAATGCATACAAGGTATTCCTGATAATATTAAATGATTTCTCTCTATGTTTCAGCTTCCTGTGAAGATCAAGCCCAGACTGACGGACATGCACACGGGCTGCAGTCAGGATGCTCAACGCATGTGTGGCATCTCTGCGTATGTGCTGTTTGCCTGTTTATGCACGTTTATTCTGCTGTTCGTCTGATTATTCAATAGTTATGTGTGTTTTACAGGGCAGAGACTGGAAGTGTGGAGAGAACGCAAGAGAAAAGAGCCAATCCCAAACAGAAATGCCACAGAAAATGTATGTGATTTTTGATTTGTTTATGTTTGATTGTTAAAATTGGATTATTTCAGGGTTTTTTTTTTCAATTATTTCATTATTTTCTAATCTATTGTCATGGGAAATATGTTTATAAAAGATGAAAATGCATTAATGTATATGTTAGTTATTATTTAAGATGTTTAAATTTGATATTGATACATAATAGGACTGTAATTAAATTAATTAGTAATCGCTCCACATACTTAAATATATTACACTGCACATTCATATACATGACTGTCAACTCAAATGAGAAACTTTGTTATTCAATACTTCATATTGAACGAGTTTCATTTTTGTACACAATATTGTCTGTTCCTTATTTTATTCCAACAAAAGTATTTTCAAATCCAGAGCAGAATATTTTTGCTTGCCACTGCAGTGTTTCCAAGCTTAAATTATTAATTATTATTGATTCATTTATCCATTCATAACAGTCACTTGATTGGTTTCTAAATGAATCAATTATTTGGAACAAATCATTTGAACGAATGATTCAGTGAATCATAAACACTGGTAGTATTAGGGTTTTAGGGTCATATTTATTTATGCAAGATAAACCTAAATCAGCCAAGGAACCAACACAAAACCACAATCATTCAAATAATTTAATTATTGAAATTACAATGTATCTAGGATATATTTATTGTCAATATTAGATTAGATTAGATTCAACTTTATTGTCATTACACATGTACAAGTACAAGGAAACTAAATGCAGTTTAGGTCTAACCAGGAGTGCAATAGCAGCAAGTGCAGGATACAGGTATAAGTTATAAAGTGCAGTTATAGAAAGACTATGGTGATATTTACAAATGGATGTACTATCAACATTATATACAGGTTGTATTAGCTATAAACAGAGATTTACAATAGATGGGTATATGTACAGGTTCCTATTAATAATCAGAAGTGTGCAGATAGATAAAAAAAATAATTACAAATGTATATGTACAGTGGGTGTGTACATAATTACAAATAAACATGTACAGTGGGTATGTACAGTTCAAAGTTCATATGGCACACCCCTACACATATTAAAAGGGTAGTTCACCCCAAAATGTACATTCTGTCATCATTTACTTGAGTTTTTTCTTCTGTTGAACACAAAAGAAGATATTTTGAAGAATGTTGCAAAACCTGTAACCATTGACTCCCATAGTATTTGTTTTTCCTACTATTGAGGTCAATGGCTACAGATTTTCAACTTTTTTCAAAATATCATCTTTGTATTTAATAAAGTGGTTATAAATCTGTGAATTTCTTTCTTCAAGTGAAGGAGAGTAAATATTGAGTAAATTGTCATATTTTGTTTGAACTGTCTCTTTAAATATATGCTTGCGGTGTAAAAGCTTTTTTTGCACACATTTATTTGTCAGTCTTGTCAGCATAAATGTCTTTTATTGCCTGCAGGTGACTCTGATGCATTCGTGGATTCAAATAAAAAGGTGAGTCTTGCTTTATGATTGTATTGTGAATGAAATGTGTGTAAATGAAAGCGAAAGTGTTAAGTGGTGTTTTATGTGTGCAGGCCAGTGCAGACTCATGCCACTCTCTTCTGCCCACTCAGCATTTCCACTCATCACAGCAGGGAGCAATGGTCGGCACACTCATGTAAGAGTCTTCAGTCATTTTATTGCCTGAAAAGGGTTTCCTTCGACATATTAAAGAGTGTTTTTGTCTGTCTTGTGTGTTGTAGGGCCGGATCTGTTGAGGTTTGTGAGGACGGCGTCCAGTGGAGGAGATTAGAGAGAAAGCGCAGGTTGCTTCAAGCCTCTGTTCCTAGTTTTTCTACATCTGTTCCCAGGTGAGACACATGTTTTTTTTCATATGTACATATGTAAATTATTAGCAAATAATTTTCAAATATTTCCTAAATGATTTTTATCAGATTCAGGAATTTTTCACAGTATTTCCTCTAACAATTTTACTTCTGGAGAAAGTCTTATTCGTTTTATTGCGGCTAGAATAAAAGGATTTTTTTTTCTTTTTTTAAAACCATTTTAAGGTCAATATTATTAGCCCCCTTAAGCAATATTTGTTTAAGATTGTCTACAGAATAAACTGTTATACAATGACTTTCCTAATTACCCTAACTTTACCCTAATTAACCTAGTTAAGCCTTTAAGGGTGCTTTCACACCTGCCTTATTTAGTTCGGTCGAATCGCACTAGAGTTTGTTTTTACTTTTGGTATGGTTCCTTTGGGCAGGTGTGAATGTAGCAATCATACTCGAGTGCGCACCAAAAAAGCGTACCGAGACCTTCTTGAAGAGCATTACCTCATGGATCGTTGGTAATATTTCTGGAAGATGACCATGTTGCAGTTTAGCTAAATTAATTCACACCTCCTCCTGAAGTGACGTACGATGCACCTTCGCTGTTTGCAATGCTTTAAAACATTGTTTTCCAACCACAGCCGTGCTTCATTCTCGAAATGTATAGTTTGTCTAAAGTGATGTTTACAAACTATATAGTATACTATGAGCAGGGATACAATCAGCCAGCGCTGTCGTAGCTCCATAGTGAAAAGCAACATTTTGTGTCTGCCGGTTTGTTTATTTGCGGGAGTTCCATTGGCATTCTCCCGCACGTGAATTCTGACCAATCGAAAAGCAGTTTAGGAAATATGTTCAACAACATCTGGCCAATGAGTGATGTGGATTTTGTCACATGACTGCATTTTGGTTCTTTTCAACTGGTTCGGACCAAAGCAATCAGTGTGGTGTGAAAACGGCCCAAAGACGACAGAAAATGCTACAATGTGTCATTTATTGCCCTTGGTCCAGACCAAATAAAGCGAACTACAGATGTGAAAGCACCCTAAGATGTTAATTTAAGCTAAATACTAGTATCTTGAAGAATATCTTGTCAAATAGTATGTGCTGTCATCATGGCAAAGAGAAAAGAAATCAGTTATTAGAAATGAGTTATTAACACTGTTATGCTTAGAAATGTGTGGAAAAATTCTTTCCGTTAAACAGAAATTTAGTGAAAAAAAACTACCTGCAGGGAGTGATCTGTTATATCAGAACTTTCACTAAAGAATCAGATCAGGTCTGCATAATTGGTGTGACAAAGTTTTATTGTAAACTTTATTCAGATTAATCTTCTGATCTGCAACTGCATGCAAGTGTTTGTGGTTTATGAACTTGTATTACGTATTTTTAGGGTGTCAGTCCACTCACACCTATTTCTGTCAGCTGTCTCTGCTTCTCTGAATCTGCTGCTTGCAGAACATACAGGTTAGTTTTGTTTTCAGTTTCTGTTTTCAATGTATTTTTATTTGTTAGTTTTAACTTAAATTCTTAAGCCGCCTTTCCACTGCACATGACAAACTACGAGGGTCAGATCGGAAGTCATTCATTTCCAGTGGAGAAAAGCTGCATGGAAGTTCCGATCACCTTCGTATGTGGAAAATTTTAATCCAATTTGAGCTGTAGAACTGTTCAAATATTTGAACTCCTGCGAGTAGACCGGATGTGATGTATTCCTGTGTTGTCCAATCAGCTTCGTGCGTGTGAGATGAGAAATACAATTTTTTGGGTTATTTAAAAAAAAATAAATCTCTCTCTCTCTCTCTCTCTCTCTCTCTCTCTCTCTCTTTATATATATATATATATATTTATGTATAAAATTTCTATTCATAAATCAGTAATAAAAATCATATTTTTTATAAATATTATTGTCTTCAATATTATTATATAATATTATTGTCTCCACATTCCCTCCAAAATATTTAGCGGTCTATGAGTTTCTAGTGTTCATGCATTTAACCATGGTAAAGGCATGGAGAATAAAGGCTCTTTTTTTTCACTCCTCCTTTTTTTCGAACATCGCGAGAATTAACTTCTCTTCCATGGTGCATGACAAAACTGAAAATTCAGTGCGACTGCCACAAGGGCCATATTCTGACAATCATGTGCGGTGGAAAGGCGCTTTAGGGATGCCTAAAAGTATTGGCTAAGAAATTGCACTTTTTAAAAAGATTAGTTAACACTTGCTGCATCTCCTTTGTTAGTTCCTCACGGCATGGTTTGTGCCGTCACCTGCCCCAAAGGTGAGGAAAGAAAAGGCACAAGGGGTTCTGGATCAAAGAGCTCTGTGAAGCCGGCAGAAGCTCCTGCAACCCGGCGGTCCTCCAGACGCAGTCGAGGAGAAGCAGAGGATTCTTCTTCTGCACAGTCACAACAAAACGATACTGACAACACCTCACAAACCCTAAATGATACTGCGTCTACAAGCAGAGGCCAGCAAGGGAATAATCAGAGATCTGGTGTGAAGACGAGAGGACGGCCAAAGAAGCTGAAGGTGGAGAAACGAGAGGATGAGGAGCATGAACCTGAAGCAGAAAATCACAAGGAAGATGGAGCCGCTAAGTCCGAAGAGTCAAAAACTGACCAGAAAACAAACTCAGATCAGATTGATGGTGGGCAAGACCCAGTGAACTCAGAGGAGAGGATGGAGGAGGAGAATGAGACAAGTCCTGCTGAGAACAAACCTGTTGATGCTGATAACCCGGAGGAAACTGCAGAAGAAGAAGAAGAAGAAGAAGAAGTGGTCACCAAGAATGTGGTTGAAGAAGACGACAATCAGAAACTTCCACAAGAGGATAACAGGCAAGAAGTGGAGACTGATGACGAAGATCAAGTGGAGCTGATGAATGTTTCATCAGAACTGAACCAAGACTGTTCGTCTCCTTCCAGATCTCTAGAACCACAGGAGTCTCCTTCTGATTCCCAGGACGCGGTTTTATCTTTCCAAGAGCTACCGACAGCTGAATCTCCTACAGATGCTTCAGATCAGGTTTTGAATCTAAAACCAGAGCTTGACAGCACAGAGGACAATCCTGAAAAGCAGGATTCCAGCAGCTTTCCAGATCTCCAAGACATTGCAGATCTGAAACCAGAGCCTGACACCACAGAGGAGGATTCCCACACACAAGGCTGCAGTAACCTTCCGGCTCTACAAGAGATTGTGGATCTGATACCAGAGCCTGACACCACAGAGGAGGAGGACCAGAGCCTTGTACCAATGGTTCCTGAAGAGATTTCTACTCTCGAAACTAGACCGTCAGTCACTGAAGAGATTTCTGCTCCTGAAACTAGTCCGTCAGTTCCTGGAAAGATTTCTGCTCCTGAAACTAGTCCTTCGGTTCCTGGAGAGATTTCTGCTCCTGAAACTGGTCCGTCAGTTCCTGGAGAGATTTCTGTTCCTGGAGAGATTTCTGCTCTTGAAACTAGACCGTTGGCTCTTGGAGATAGTTCTTCTTCTGAAATAAAACTGTCGGTTCCTGCAGATAGTTCTAGTCCCGAAACTAGACCTTCAGTTCCTGGAGAAAGTTCTGCTCCCGAAGCTAGACCTTCAGTTCCTGGAGATATTTTTGCTCCCGAAACAATGGACACTAATGTGAGGAGTCCTCAGGACAACACTGACCTCATTCCCATGGAGTGTGATTCTCCTGCATCAGAGAGTGCTGCTGAGGTGGAGATGGTTCCTGCTGCAATTGTGCCTCAGATGGCCAATCAAGATCCTGCTGAGAAGATAGAGAGCTCTAAAGAATCGAAAACCTCGGATAAGAAGGAGGGACGATCCCGCAGGTCCCGCTTTCACTCATCTTCAACCACTTGGTCTCCAAACAGGGAGTCTAGGAACGAACGCAGGTCAAGGTCTCGATCACGGGACCGCAGCCACAAAACCCGCTCCACATCTCGAAACCGTGACCACCAAGAGGAAGAGCGGGACAGTCGGAGAAACCGTAGTCGTAGCCGAAGCAGAGAGCGGAGCCGCAGACGGAGGAGTCGCTCCAGGTCCAGGAACAGGAGCCGACCTGGACGCCGCAGCCCGTCCCAGGAGCGTGCAGACCACGGAGGACACTCTCCCCGAAAACGAGAGTCCTGGGGTGGAGGAGAAGGATGGAGAGGCAGAGGCGGTGGACGAGGATTTCGCAATTCCAACTGGAGGAATAACACTGAAAAACCTGCACATTTCTCAACTAGAGACCCTGTTTCTTCCGATAATGGGAACTTCCATGAATCGTCACCTGATCGAGGGAGAAATGAGAACCCTGATTGGGTGAGAGAAAGGGAGAGGGAGAGGGAGAGGAGTTGGATGGATGGTGATAATCGTGGACGAGAGCCGGCGAGAAGAGAGGAGAATTTGGGAGATGGAGACTCCTGGTCTCGGGGCGGCTGGAGTGCTGGACGCGGCAGAGGAGGCACACACTGGGCGTCCAGCCAGCAGGGGGAGCCAGGAGATAACTGGAGGCAGCGCAATTCTTTCTCAGGGACCGCTAATAATGCAGATTCATACAATCGCTTTAATGATAGCAGAGCTGGAGGGAAGAGGAAAGAATCTGAAGGTGCAGAGACTCCGCTGGATCGCTCTGGTTGGTCCTCGGCGTCCAGTTGGGCTGTGCGGCGAACTCTTCCCGCTGATGTGCAGAACTACTACTCACGCAGAGACCGAGGTGGTGGTGGCGGCGGCGGAAACAACATCTGGAACAAACAAGAGGAGGATCAGAGCACACCGACTGTCCCAAAACAAGCAGGTATGTCTTTTTTTTTTTATTCTTTATTTTTTTTTTATGTTTTAAACATAGCATCTGTTACCTATATACATTTTTTTACAGTTTCTATTCTAATTTGCAGGTTAAGTGCAATTAAAGTATAAATTGAAACACAAAGTCAAAGTATAAACAGTAGAAATGACCGGACTTTTTTTTACCAGCAAATTGCAAAAGAAACCCCAAATATAAAAGAAAAAAAATACTTGCGTGCTGTAACGGAAATCGCTGAGGAGTACCCACAAGATAGATGTAAACATCACCGAATTGAAGTCAGGAGAAGACATGTGTATGTTTGTGTCTGCACAATCACATTCAGAATAAATATTTTAATTGACTAATATCTATGATTGGTGTGATTTCAGATCCCCCACAGAATGAGCCAAATGCGCCGCTGCCAACTGAGGCGGTGCCAGCGATGCCTCCGCCCCTGCTCCCGCATCAGATGGGTGTGATGGGGGTCCTGCGCTTCCCCATGGGCCCGGCTCCACTGCTCCAGAGGCCTCCCACCGCAGGACTGCAGGCTCCTCCACAGTTCAACCTGCCTCCTCCAGTGCCAGTGCAGCTCCACCCGGCTGGCCCTCTCATGCAGGTGCCCTCTATAGCAGTGCAGGCTCTTCCTCCACCGCCTCCGCCTCCTCCACCTGTGCAGCAGGGCGGATTCACTGTGGTGCCACCCGAAAGCCACCAGCCTCAGGTCAGCACCACAGACATTGACTGATAAAACATAACGTACAAAAAATATAATTTAATTCATTTTTATATTGAAATAAAAAATGAATGAAAATGACTACATAAAAACAACATTTCAAACTATTTACAAAAATCTCATATCCTGATAACATTATTCATCAAGATATACTGTAGTACCTTTTCTGTACATTCAATAAATAAATAGTTATATAAATATATTCATTCATTCATTTTCTTTTCGGCTTAGTCCCTTTATTAATCTGGGGTCGCCACAGCTGAATGAACCGCCAATTTATCCAGCATTTGTGTGGATAAGTTGTGGATAATGTTTTACGCAGCCATTCACACACATACACTATGGACAATTTAGCTTGCCCAATTCACCTGTACCACATGTTTTTGGACTTGTGGGGGAAACCGGAGCACCCGGAGGAAACCCACGCTAACACAGGGAGAACATGCAAACTCCACACAGAAATGCGAACCAGCAACCTTCTTGCTGTGATGCGAATATGCTACCCACTGCACCACCGTGACGCCCTATATAAATATCTATAAATGTAAAAGGGTATCATCCAGTCTCAAATTAAATAATTTACATTTACAACCAAATGAAACCAGAAATAAATCAATATATGATTAATTTAATGTTTTAAATAATTTACATTGAATTTATCTAATGAAATAAAATATTTTATGTCTTTTAAATTCAATTAAGAGAAAGCAAAATATTTTTTCAAAATGTTTAGGCCCAATCCCAATTCTATTTTTGTACCTCTTCCCCTTGGCCCTTAAAATCAAGTGTGAAGAGGAAGGGCTTCAAAAATTTACCCATAAGAAATGGGACCGCACTACAGCACCTGCACACGTCATCATACGCCATCGCAATCTCTTACTTCATATGGGATCAGACGATGGCGACTGCTGTAGTTATTCCAGTTGCATTATATTTTGATATTTATCTTCAGGAAATCACTGAAGGCAGATATCATGTTATCATGATGATCTAATGTGGCAATAAGATCATAAATATACTGCGCATTTACAACGTGGCCATATTCATCTCTGTAAACACAGTGCCAGTGCAGCTCCACCCGGCTGGCCCGCTCATGCAGGTGCCCTCTATAGCAGTGCAGGCTCTTCCTCTCCGCCTCCTCCACCTGTGCAGCAGGGTGGATTCACTGTGGTGCCACCCAAAAGCCACCAGCCTCACGAAAACAACATTAACATTATAGCAGACACTGTAAAAAGCTCATTCTCAGACACTAGACTTTTCTGACAGGGTGTGCGAGTGGCATCGAGTGTCAGAATGTTGTGGGACTGCTGTACAGAGTTAAGATTATGGATTATAGATATCGAAATTTAGTGTTTTTTTATTTGAGCGTTTTTATTAAAACATGACGGTAAAACATGAACGTGGTTATGAATATATTAAAACGTGTTTGTTTGATGTAAAAATTAGTAATAATGACAATAAATACTAATTTGTGGCTCTCCTTACTTCCGGGTGCAGCAATCCTGCCGTTGCAGCTGGTGTATTCTGTGAAATTTTCTTACCCCATGGTTTCAAGTGTTGTCCTGAAAAATCTCCATTTGAAGGGCTATCTACCCCTTCCCCTTAGCCTTACGCCTTTAAGTTAAAGAAAATTGGGACACCCCTAACCCCTTCACGGGAATGCGCAAAATGAGGGGTAGGGGGAAGGGCTAAGGGGTAGAATTGGGATTGGGCACGCACGCACAATTAAACCAGAAAATATTACATAAAGCAAAAATCATGGATTAATTGATCAAATAAAAAATAAAACTCATTTAAACTGTAGAGTAGATAAATTTATACTACATTTACACGCCTAGAGTTTATTTTGTTGCTAAAACTTCGACAGATGATTTTTTTATTACATGATTTTTTTTGTCACCGTACACACTGTACAAGGTACAATTTGACATATCTTTTGTAATGTCTGCTAAAATTCAATTTAAAAAGTTCATAAATAAATAAATGACACTACATTAACACGGCCAGAGGCCTTTTGTTGTTAAAACTCCAAATAAAACGATTACCTTATGATATTGTTCAGTATATATGATATGAGATTGGATTGTTTTAAATGATTATTTAATTGTTGTCATTGACGATTGAAAACATAACATTTTATTATGATTTATTATTCTTGTTGTTGTTTTTATTATTATTAATAATAATAATGTTTTGAGGTTTTTCACACTTTGTGTATAATTAACAGTGTTGGAGATGAACATTAGTTGTGTTTTGTGCAAATTCTGTACTTCAAATTTAAATTCCTCTTAAATTGACTTCTCTGTGGTATTAAAAAGGTCTTAAAGTCTTAAATATAACTCTTAGAAACCTGCAGATATCCTGTTAAATAAAACTTAATCTGTAATCTGCTGTTTGATTTGGTTTTAACATGTGCATATATTTCTCAGCAGGTGATGCCCATTTTTCCTGCACCAGTCAAAATGTCTTTCAAACCTGTGCCGACCAAAGTGGTTTGTGGGCCTCCTCCTCCTCCTGCTGTGGCGGTTAGTGCGGTGCAGCCATCCTCCACCACCTCCAGCAGCTCCAGCATGCTGCCCAAAGCCCACGCTGACAGCTCCAAGAAGGAGAAGGAGAAGGTGAGACTGCAGATCCATGCTTAAAAGCTAATGTCCACAGTTAGAAATAGACTAAATGTTTACAATGAAACAAAATAATAATAATAATAATAATAATAATGAGGTTGATTTTTCAAGTAGGCAGTTAGAAAAGGATTTGGCCTAATACTGCTTCAGCAATGTCCAAACATTGAACATAAGTTATCCTTAATGAATAAAAACAGGCCAATTTTCAATATTTAGTTAAATAACCTGAATTAACTACATGTAGGCCTACTTGCTTTTATTTTATTTTAGTTTTTCTTGCTTTTGTGCAGTAGCCTAGATAAATAACAGCATTTGATTTTTGGATATTTCCATTTTTCCTGAGTCCAATAGTTATGCATGAACACTTTATGAAAGGCTGTGCATCTATTTAAGTAGGTATGTGTAAATAATATTATGAGTTGATGGAATCATTGGCTAAAAATATTAAAATGATGATTAAATAATGTGAGGTTATATAAATTTGAAAAAGTAATGAATGTACATATGTGGATAATGTAAATAATTTCATTAAAATTTGAGCTCAGAAGTTGATCTTACTTGGAAACTCTACTTGCTGCACATTATTAGTTTGGAATTGACCACAGCCAAAGTAAATCAAAACTGTACAATCCTGGTTAAATATGTGTGAGACTCTATCAGACATGTTTCAATGCTGATTTTGTACACGTTTCTTTTACTATTACACTTTCTATTGTAATTTACCTTTCTGTTGGGCGGCTTTGCTGTATATATTTTTAAATCTAAAATGTTAAATAAAGCCAAAAATAATAACCCTTGTCTGGCTGCACAATATTATCTTTCTTATCTTTTATATTGAGTGTATAACCAGATTAAAATAATATGTCCATTTGGAAAGAATTCATCATATTCTTATACATTGGGATGATTCTGAAGGTGATTTTGAGAATGCATCTATATAAAATATAATAAACCAATCACAAACATTGAGAAATACAGTAGAGCAACAATACTAATATACAGTGCTTTTATTATTTTCATGAAGTCTAGCAATATTTAATCATCAAATGTAAAGTAACACCCGAGTCTTTATCATATACATGCATGCATTTAATGTTTAGTTAGAAATGCAATTTCTTATGCATGAATATTTTTAAAGTGATTTGAATAATAAACACACATAAATAATAAAAGTGTTTTGGTAACGTTATGGTTAAACATTGCAAAAACTCCACAAATCATGTTTTTTTAAATGTGTTTTTTTCAAATTCTGGTCAATAATAATGCTGATTCAATATTGCAGATCCTGTGATGTGACTATTGTGAATGCACACATTGCGATATTGATGCTGAAACCAGAAATTGTGCAGCCTTAAACCCTTGCGTATTGTTTAAATTGATTACCCTTTACAAATGACAAATTGTCCCTCTTCCCAACAGAGAAAATCAGCAACAATCAAGAATGCATGATTATATGCTGTCATGGCTTTGCAATCAAATAATGTGATTATAATGGAAGTCAATGGGGCAAAAACATCCCCTAACATAACAAAAGAAGAGTCAATTTGCCTAGGGTGTATTGAGTTTTTGAAAACCTCCAAAGCATTTACCCAAAATATGTGTCAAATAAGATTTGTCAGCAATAAATCAGTCCATTTGCTGAAACACATGAAAGTTGTGGCCAAATAAAGCCTCAGAATCAGCCCAGAGTGGATGAAAACATCCCCAACAGCACACAAGGGTTATAATCTATGTTTAAGAAGGGTGTGATGGATGTCTGTGCTGCTCTCCCCTAAACTTTGTGTCCCTCCTTCAACACAGAAACTGCAGATTCAGGAGCGCGCCGTCAATGAGGTGAAAACTGCCATTAAGCCATATTATCAGAAGAACGAAATCAACAAGGACGAATATAAAGAGATTGTGCGCAAAGCTGTGGAGAAAGTAAGTTTACACTAGATTTACTCAAATTAAAGTGCAAGAAATCAAACATTTTAAAAAATACAACTTTATGAAATTTGGAATAATTGCACAAGTAATAATGATAATTTGTAATAATAATGATAAAATAATAAGAGAGAAAATATATGCAAATTAGCACAGTATAAGTAGCCAGAACAGAGTAAAAAAATCTTTCTTCTTGGTGATTGTCCCACAAAATTAAAACAAATGTAGTTTAGGCAAACTTCAAACAAAAATTCAAAGTTTATTAATCAAGTGTTCCAGACAGCACTGGAATAAATATCATCATTTTATTATACTCACTTCATTTTGACTTTTCTTGTCTAGAAAATGCTTTTTGATTTGATAAATGTTTAATAAACTACTGAGAAAAGTTTTTTCAGTGCGATTAAAAAAAATTAAATGGCTGAATGGAGCTGATGGAGCAATCTATTATTCAGCCACAAGATGGCGCCAAACTCTCCAAAAAATGTTTGAATAACAAACATGTGAATGAATAACCTTGATCATCAGTGAATACAAAATTCCCAGATGTTTGTTATTACTTTCACTGGTTGTTATGTGGGAATAATATACTTTAGAATGTCGCAACAATCAGAATCAAGTATTCCACACAGCAGTGTAATAAATATCATTAATTAATTTTAGCCCAGTTTAATTAATTTTCGCTTTATTTTGCAGTATTTTTCTTGTCTAAAAAATGCTTTTTGATTTGAGAAATGTTAAATAAACTACTGAGAAAACTATTTTTCCAGTGCGATAAAAAAAATTTAAAATCGCTGAACAGAGCTGATGAAGCAATCTATTATTCAGTATTCACAGTATTCATTATATAGTGTATTCACTGACAATCAAGATTATTCAAAACTCCCAGATAAACCTTTGATGTTAGTTTCACTGGTTGTTATCTGGAAATAATATAGTTTAGAATTAAAATGGCTGATGGAGCAATCTATTATTCAGCCACAAGATGGCGCCAAACTAAAAAAACCAGTAACGGACACTCATGTAAACGTGCTCACTGATGCTAAAGATTATTCATTCATTAAGTTCCCGGATGTTGTTAGATTCATTGGTTGTTATCTGAGATTATGGAATGTCATGACTGACCAATCAGAATCAAGTGTTCCAGACAGCACTGTAATAACATTATCATTATAATTTTAGCCCAGTATTTTATACTCAATTCATTTGGACTTTTTTCTTGTCTAGAAAATGATTTTTGGTTTGAGAAGTGTTAAATAAACTACTGAGAAAAAAATTTAAAGGCTGAATGGAACTGATGAAGCAATCTATTATTTAGCCACAAGATGGCGCCAAACTCTCTCAAAGAAACGGCAACAGGCAAACATGTGAACGTATTTACTGATGCTCAAGATTATTCAAAGTTCCCTGATGAGCCTCTGTTAGTTTCACTGGTTGTTATCTGGGAATAATATACTTTAGAATTAAAATGGCTGATGGATCAATCTATCATTCAGCCACAAGATGGCGCCAAACTCTCAAGAAAAATAGCAACGGACACGCATGTGAACGTATTCACTGACGATCAAGATTATTTATACATTAAGTTCCCGGATGTTGTTAGATTCATTAGTTGTTATCTGGGATTATGGAATGTCATGACTGACCAATCAGAATCAAGTGTTCCAGACAGCACTGCATTATAATTTTAGCCCAGTATTTTATACTCACTTCATTTAGACTTTTTTTCTTGTCTAGAAAATGATTTTTGGTTTGAGAAGTGTTAAATAAACTACTGAGAAAACAGTTTTCCCAGTGCGATAAAAAAAATTAAAATAGCTGAACAGAGCTGATGGAGCAATCTATTATTCAGCCACAAGATGGCGCTGAACTCTCTCTCTCTCTCTCTCAAAAAAAAAAAAAACGTATTTACTGATGCTCAATATTATTCAAAGTTCCCAGATGAGCCTTTGTTATTAGTTTCATTGGTTGTTATCTGAAAATAATATACAGGGTGGGCTATTTATATGGATACACCTTAATAAAATGGGAATGGTTTCCTGAATACAGTTTCCTGAAAAGTGGATTGGTCGTTGTGGGCTAGTTGAATGACCCCCAAGGTCTCCCGATCTGACCTTCTTAGGCAATTGTCTATGTAATTTATTAAGGTGTATTCATATAAATGGCCCACCCTGTACTATAGAATTAAACAGGCTGACAGATCAATATATTATTCAGCCACATGATGGCGCCAAACTCTCAAAAAAATGGCAACAGACAAACATGTGAACGTATTTACTGACGATCAAGATTATTCAAAGTTCCCAGATGAACCTTTGTTATTAGTTTCACTGGTTGTTATCTGGGAATAATATACTTTAGAATTTAAATGGCTGAAGGAGCAATCTAATATTCAGCCACAAGATGGCGCCAAACTGCAGAATTTTTATGCAAATTTTTTAAACTGCTGCAATTTAAGCAATAACTGAAGTGTCATCTCGGATGTTCCAGCATGGTGTTTAAGTGTGTATCTTTGCTGACGGTGGTGTTTTCCTCCTCTCAGGTGTGTCACAGCAAGAGTGGCGAGGTGAACGCAGACAAGGTGGCCACCCTGGTAAAGGCGTATGTGGACAAATACAAACACATCCGCAAGAGCAAAACTGAAAAGAGCTGAGGACGGCGGAGCTGCTGCTGCTGCTGACGCAACAAGTGCAATTCCTCCACAGCCGCTCTTAACACATTTACATACGACAATGAAGATTTTTCTAGAGATGATATTTTGTTTAATTTGGATTTGATATAGTGCAAATGCCCTTTATTGGATTGTGTCTCTGCGTGTGTGTGTGTGTGTGTGTGTATGAGTGCAGGGGGGGTTAAAGTCTGTAATGGTGTCGCTATTAATTGCATTTTGCTTCTAAGTTTAGATGATGATCAAATGATTCAGTGGTACGTCTGTATCTCTCTCCTTCTCCAGATCTTCAACATAAAGACTGTCATTTTCCCCTTTTTAGAGGCATCCCAGCAATCCATGTGCATTAGCTTTATTAATCGCTGCAGATTCCGAGTGTGTGTGTTTGATTATGTGTGTTTGAGATCTTACGTGGACAGAACAACGGGTAGTTTTGTCGGTCGGTGAGCTGAGATTTTGTTGTCATATATCCGGGTTTAAAGTCCTGTACTTCTGTTTTCTGCAGTTCAATCACTGTGTCTGTTTATCTTCCCAGAAGCAATGAAATAAAGCAGCTCTCTGAATCCCGTCTCCGATCGCTCTCTGCAAACAAACACTCCTCAAAAGCTGAGCGTCGTTACCACAAACACACTCAATTAGGAGCCTCGTTAACTCTGGATCTTTTCGTCCACATGGTGTCAGTCAGTGTTTGAATCTTTACCTCCCTGTCTGTGATTCAAGCCACAAGTGAATCACTGATCCTTCTGAGTGATTTAAGTTACAATTGAATCGCTGATCCCTTTGTGTTTCAAGGTATCACTGACCAGATTCAGTTGTAGCTTGAACCACAGAGAGAGATCAGTGATTCAGTTG
>CAIGQZ010031614.1:1779664-1801812 GCA_903798205.1 Danio tinwini | reverse complement strand
GATTCAGTTGTAGCTTGAACCACAGAGAGAGATCAGTGATTCAGTTGTAGCTTGAACCACAGAGAGAGAGAGATCAGTGATTCCCTTGTGACTTGAATCACTGAGTTGCAATTGAATCACTGATCCTCTCCTAGCGATTCAAGTTTGAATCAAATCACTGACTCATGATTCAGCTGGAAGTGATTCGGAATCACCATTGAGTGAATGAATCAGCTAATATCGTAATTCGATTCGCCGACTTAACCACCAAACATCGATTTTTTCCTGTTTTTACGCGGACGGCAGGATAAAGGTCAAATATAAGTTCCAGCACAGTGTCTGTAAGCTGCTCTGTGGCTCAAAGGTAAAGAGCACTGCATTGGAGATGCAGAGATTGTGGGTATGAATCCCAGCTGGACCATGTGGATGTGGCCAGTGCAGTGCAGTGCAGTGCAGAGCAGGAGCAGCAGGGGGGGAGCTCTTCAGAGGTAGAGGAGGGTGATGACTTAGTCTGGGTATATGGATATTTTAATAAGTCGTCACCTTTATCAGCAATATAACCGCTGCTGGTTATTGCCCCGGAAGTCCCCGGGGGGAGGCGTCTTGGATATCACCTCCCCCCTTCGTGTCCTGTACCTTCTCACTTCCGTAGCTGTGTTCTCACTTCCGTAGCTGTGTTTTCACAACCATGCTTCCACATCCAGTCTGGCCTTGAACCAGGATCTCCCCGTTACAGAGAGACATGCCCATACCACTGAGCCACTGGAGCTTTCACACTCAGTCCTCATTTTTTCGTTAATTTGTCTTCGTTCCTGCTCCCTGAAAAAAAGAGGCAAAATAAGTGTAATGTGAACGATTCACCTCTGAGGGTGATTCATGCGATTCAGTTCAATTCAACTCTTTGATTCGATTCAAATGACTCATGATAGTAAAGTCAAGTGTCTTGTCTTTGAGAGAGAGTAAACATCTGGCTTCCAGACAGGAGGCCAGCGCTCAGACTCCAGCACAGCCTCTGCTTGACTTGTTTGCTTTTGCTGGACTGATGCTTTTCTTTTTTTTGACATTTTTTTACTGAAAGTTATTTTTTTCTTAAATTTTTCTGATCAATTACTTTTTTTTTTTTTTACTTTAGTTTGACCCATTTTCTTCACAACTTTTTTTTGACCCATATTTTTATTTTTCATTAGACCCATTTTTTATTAAAACTTTTTTAACAATTTTTTTTTGACCAATTTGTTTTTTTTTTACAGATTTTTTTTTATTTTTTAATTTTGTTTCCTCTTTTTGGATTGAAGTTTTTTTTTATATTTTAAATTATGTTTTTAATCATTAAAGTTATTTCAATAAAATCAGTGTTGGATTAAATTGACATGAGTCGCCCTCCTGTGGTGAAACATGTGCATTACACTCATTTTGATTGTCTGAAGTTCAGGAAAAATAGATTTCATGTTTAGGAAATTGTGTATTATCACGTGAAGCACACAAAAAATCTGTCAAATAACCCCTTTGATTCAGCAACATAAATATTTACTCTATAATATTGACCTTATTCTTCAATGCGGAAGTGCGCCGTTTTGCGATTATTTTAGTACTTCTGATTCAGTTTCCTCTGAGAGAAATGCATTAGTCTACAAGCAATGTGTCCATGACTATACAGACAAAGCAGAATCATATAAGAAAATATCAGTTTGCAACATCAAGCAGCAGAACAACGAGCTGTTTTTAACGTCTAAAAAATGAATGGAAGTGAATGAGGGCGCAAGTCTTGAGCCAAAGAGGTTCAGATGGCTGCGTCTGCTTGTACGCAAAGAATAAGGTCAATACTATAATATGCATGTAGGTTTGGAGTCTAATCGCCCTCCTCTGGTGAACTGAGTGAATTACACTTACGCGATATCTCCAGTCAAACTAATGCAAAAACTTTGACATTATTATTATTATTTGCTATATTTTAATTCATTTCTTAAAATAAAGCTTTATTTTTTCACCATAATAAATAGTTTTGAATCAAGCCAATGAAATAAGCAAAACTAGCAACAGAACTTAAACCAGAGGAAAACCGTACTTGACTTAACTAATTGACTTAATAAATATTTGTCAACAAGCATCTGTCTAATATATGTGTAGTGCAGTAAGCCTATTTTTCTATCTGTAATACACACTTAAATGTTCTAGCGCCCTCCTGTGGTGAACTGTAGAAATAGCATTAATTTAGATTTATTTAAATATTAAATCATTTTGTATTTGTTTATTACTTAAAAATGTTTATGACTTAAAAAAACTGCAAAAAAGGTAAGATTACCTTTGTATTTAATGCAATTTTGATTAATTTTAATTAATCTTTAATTTAAATATGGGTCTGCGGCTCTAAAACCAGTCTAAAAAAAATAAAAATACTTGCATATATTTTTAAATTAGTTGTTAATTAGTAATTAATTTAGATAAATGTTTTAACAGCTGCATTTTTTTATTTAAATGCCTTAAAATATATATTTAAATTGAATCAAGGCTGTGCACAGAACTGAATTAAGCGCCCTCATGTGGTCAGTTGTGTGAATTACATTGTTTCAATGTTCTTGTATTAGTGGTTAATATTAATGGAGTATTAGTTCATTTTCAACTATTTAATAAATTATTGATAATATAGTGTCAACAAAACCTCTGCTAAACCTAATGTTTACTAAAATAAAAATATTGAGTAAAAAAAATAAGGAAATATGACAAAGTCTTTTTGAATTTGCATCATGAATGATATATTCTATCTTTTGTATTATTACCATCACCTGTGGCGACCCCTGATTAACAAAGGAACTAAGCCGAAAAGAAAATGAATTATTACCATCAACATCTCTGTTAAAAAATAAATTGAAACAGAAACCTAACTGAGCGCCCTCCTGTGGACAATCATGTGCATCACAAATCTAATTAAATAACTTAACAATCTAATGGCGTTCAGTTATCTTGCATTGACTTAATATTATGTATTAAATGGTTTATGACTTCTAAAACATCTAACAAATACCTCTTTTGTTCAGAAACCTAATCTATGATTTGTATATTCGGTGTCTTGGTCGCCCTCCTGTGGTGAACTAAGGGAATTACACTCCAGTGAGAAGTTAAATTATGTAAATCAGTATTTATTTATTTTTTATTTATTAAATTAACGTTAATTGCATACATTATATATTATTATTATTATTATTATTAGAGTGAAAAGTATTTTAAAAACATGATGAATTAGGCTATATATTTTAAATCAATGTAATCTATTCAATCATGGTTAAATAGGCTAATATATATGTTAAATTAATGCCCTCTTGTGGTGAGTTGTATCAATTACATCAATTACGCTGTATTAATTTTCACGTAAATCAATCATAATTTTGGGTTTTGTTATTTGAAAAGTGAATAAAAATATAAGAAAAAAGCTTTAACTTCAACAGAAATATACAAATTTTAAATCTTAAATATAACATGAACAATATAAGTTTACATGTCGAGTCTGCGCGCCCTCCTGTGGTGAATAGTGTGAATTACAATTTTAATTTAGTCAGCTTTATTTTAGCTGGATTTTAATATATTTTTATTTTAGTGAAAAGGTTACAGCTATTAAAAACAACAGCAAAAAGTCAGCTGAACGACAAAAGACAATTAAATTAATATTATTATGAATACATTTTATGTGATAAAATAATTTAAATGTTATAATTACCTAAATGAGCACCATCTTGTGGTGAATCATGTGCAACACAATGTACCATAAAAAATATATCCGCAAAATTAAAGTCGCCTAGAAATATATACTTATATTGTAAAATACATTGTAAAAATGCAAGTCTGTTGCCCTCCTGTGGTTAATTTTGTGAATTACACTAGTATATTTAGACAAAAAAAATACAGATTTTAAGACATTTTTATTTCAGTGAAAAGGTTACTGTTATTAAAAACAACAAATATGTGAACAGTACTATATTAGTTCAATAGACAATCAAATTATTATTAAGAATAAATTAAACAATTGAATAAATGAATGAAAATGTTGGTCACGTAACTTAAATGAACGCCCTCTCGTGGTAAATTTTGTGCATCAGAATGCTCCATATTACAAATCTGCCAAATTACATCTTGTTGAGTCGCCTACAAATATAATTATACGAGTAAAATATAGTTGTAACCAAAGTCTGTCGCCCTCCCGTGGTGAATTGTGTGAATTACACTTCAGTATATTCAGACAAAAACCTAGCATTTATTTTTTGATTGTTTTAAATACATTATTCAGTGAAAATGTTACTGTTATTAAAAAAGCAACCACAAAAACAAATGTGAACTGAATTATTATTATTATTAATATTAAGAATGAATAAAAAAATTTGTATTAGTCACATAACTATAATGAACGCCTTCTTGTGGTGAATTATGTGCATTAGAATGTAAAAAATATATAATTAGAAATCGAATTACCTCTTATTAAGTCACCTAGAAATATATCCACACACCTGTAATATAATATATACTTTGTAAAAATGTAAGTCTTATCGCCCTCCTGTGGTGAATTGCGCAAATCCTCAATTTTGAATTAAATTATTATGCAGTGATTTATTAAGTTGTGTATTAATCATGTTTAATGATAAAACATCAGGGCCACAGGATCTTTGGTTTAATAGAAATATATTATTACATCTGTAATGTGTCATTTAAAATACCGAGGGCCTCTGGTGGTGAATAGCATAAATGACATGTTTGGTCCATTATTTTACAACACCTGACTACATTTTATCGTATTTGATTATTTGTATATTTGCTCTCTGAGCCATGCATTAAATACTTTGGAATAATTAAAATAGTTTTTACGAATGTTTGATTTTTTTGTGCCTTATTTTAGAAATAAAAACATATTAATATAAATATTTAAGGATTTTACTGTGCTCCAAATAAATATCAACACTGTAAATAATACGCAAAAATTACCTTGAATTGCATCATGAATTGGTTCTCCGTAATTTATTAAAATAAACTTTATAATATACTATAGACGATAAAAAAAACTGAACGACAGTCATTTGAAGTTAACTTAAGCGCCCTCCTGTGGTGAACGGTGTGAATTACAATCTTAACATTCTTGCATTGAATTGTTTTACCGAGATTTAATACATTTAAATCAATTATTGATAGTCATAAATAGCAATAAAAGATCTGACAAACTACATTTTTAGTTTAGTATATTCTTATATCTGCAATATACGACTTAAAGCCCTGTGCATAAAATCCTGATTTGTAGGAATTGCATCACTCTTACTATGGTAAGATCAGGTGAAAACCTCACATCAAATTGAATGAAATATTAATATAATAATAATAATTATATTGATCAATTATATTAATATAAATATTAATATGTACAATATATTTATTTCTCTTAGCAGGATCACAAGGAGATGATGCATAAACAAAATAATCCCATCATATATATATAATGACTTAATGAATTAGAAAAACGAAGCTGAAATCAGTTTGCTTAAAAATATTTTAATTTTTACACTGTCCAATAAAAAAGCTACAAAATAAAGAAGTGTCGTCATCACGCACACCTGACGCCGATGAACTACGTCACCAGACCGCCATTTAAAGCAGCTGCCGCCCGTTTCATTCCACAATAAACACAATTATCATCGACTTACTTGTTTTGGTTGCAGATTAGCGCCTCATTCCTCCTGCAACAATGAAGAGCGTGAAGAATTACCACAATAACTGAAACTGTCCGTCATTCACACGGCTGTTTCTAATTAAACACACCTGATTCTGATCAGCTTCATTATGACAACGTCACCGTGCGGAAACCTCTCCCTATTGTTCCGTTCATCTGGGATGTAAACAATAGCAATAGTCCTATTCTATTTCCTATTTTTTATTTTCCATAGCTTCTGAGAATCCAAAAAAGGTCCACATATTGATAAATAATGTAATAATAGCGGTTATTATGTTAAGATATGATTAAATTGCCTTTTGTTACGGTTGTGAAATAGTTTGACGAGCAGGAAGTGTTCATGGGCCAATGGCATCGTCACATTGAAATGGTCTATAGACGAGCCCAGACTAGATTTTCAATGTATCATATTGCCTGATTTATGAGCATCTCCCCTCATGTATTCTCTTTATTTTGGTTTGTGATTTGGACATACATATACATTCTTTTACCTTATTTTAATTTAGAGTAGTGCAGCGAATTAAGAGCTTGATTTGTTTATGTAATTGGCAACAATTACTTTAATATACAGTCTGCATGAAATGATATTTTATGTTTGTTTTGCTAGCTCGTTGTTAGTCTTAAACAATAAATCAGTGATTAAACCTGTCATAATAAATCCAGCTAACCCACTATTTATATTACTTTAATCAAAAACCATCTGCTTTTTAAAGTCCCCACGAAATCAAAACTAGCCATATTGATTTCGACAGCTCACGTTACTAGTTTTGTGGTGAACAACTCATCTGTGCATGTCATTAAGAAAATAAAACACAGTTTGCCCGTCTAATCTTTAATTATAATCTGCAAATGCACTTCCTGTTTGCCACACCCAATACCTCAGATTAGGTCAGTCTGAGGCTAACATACTTAACCACGCCCCTCTAGTTGTCAGTTTTGACAGCTAACAGAAATGGTGAGCAGGAGGGGTCTGTTGGATTGTAATATAGCCGAAGTCACACTAGAGTTTGAGCTTGCGAAATGCTGTCGTACGGCACTGCGAAAAGAGGTGGGATTAAACAAGATGATTAGACATTAAAAAAGCGAGTGATTGCTCCATGTTTTAAACTTCTGTTCAGAGAGGTCATGTTTTGATCTTGGATTGGTCTCACACAGTCAAGTGATGTGATTTCGCAGGTCAGAGTTCACCAAGCTTGAACTTTGCACCGCAGCAACCTGCGAAACTCTGACGCATGACCCTGCGTTTTAGGTCTGACGCCTTCGCATGAATGGAAGTCTATGGGGAGAAAAGCCCAGTGTGACCGCGGCTTTACTCTCCCCAAACCTTTTTCCCCAAAATTTATGAATGAAACACCTACTTCACTACATCCAATCAGCTCTCAGTAGAAGAAAAAAACAAGCCACGCCCACTGTTTTTTTTTCTTTTCTTTTCTTCTTCTTCTCCCATTTAAGGAGCTGCGTCACAATACAGCTTCCGGTTCATGGGGATTTTAAATTAATTATAGATTAAATTTTTTACTTTTAAACTACCTGCTTCCACTCTGGAACCGCAGTCCTTCTCAGATGACGTCCGTTTGACAAGTAAAGCCGCGGTCACACTGGGCTTTTCCCCCCATAGACTTCCATTCATACGCACGAGAATGCGTCAGAACTGAAACGCAGGGTCATGCGTCAGAGTTTCGCAGGTTGCTGCAGTGCAAAGTTCAAGCTTGGTGAACTCTGACCTGCGAAATCGCATCACTTGACTGCGTGAGACCAATCCAGGATCAAAACATGACCTCTCTGAACAGAAATTTAAAACATGGAGCAATCGCTCGCTTTTTTAATGTCTATTCATCTTGTTTAATCCCGCCCCTTTTCGCAGCGCCGTACGACAGAATTTCGCAAGCTCAAATTCTAGTGTGACTTCGGCTTTAGGCAAAATATTCTTAGCCACGCCCCTCCAACTTTTAGTTTGCTGAAAGATAAGCATAAAAATAAAACCCCGCCCCCCTACTCAATATTCAATTTCTGTTGGAAATGCATCACACTACAGCCAAAGTCTGCAGCCACTTCTGGTTCACACAGACTTTAAGTTACTTGCTATATAGTTTTATATATTACCAAAATGCTATGGTCTTAACCAACATAGCAACCGGTATCATCGCATAAACAAGATGAGTGATGAATAAGGCTGATATAGCTGTTGTTTTCTGTTATATACATTCTAAGTCACCTTATGACAGAGCTCGGTTTATTCATTCATTTTCAGCTTAGTCCCTTTATTAATCTGGGGTCGCCACAGCGGAATGAACAGCCAACTTATCCAGCATATGTTTTAAGCAGTGGACGCCCTTCCAGCCACAACCCACCACTGGGAAACACCCATACACACTCATTCAGACACATACACTACAGACAATTTAGCTTACCCAATTCACCTATAGCACATCTTTGGGTTCGTGGGAAAAACCAGAGCACCCGGAGGGAACCCACGCCAACACGAGGAGAACATGCAAACTCCACACAGAAATGCAGACAGGCCCAGCCGAGGCTCAAACCAGCAATGCCATGCTGTGAGGCGATCGTGCTACCCACTGCACCACCATGACACCCAAAGCTTGGTTTAGTTTCTCAAAATGGTTTTAGTTCAGCTAAAAAAAAAACTATTTTACTCGCTCTCAAGTGCTTCCAGTGTTTATGTTGATAAAAAGAGATTTTGAAGAATGCTGAAAACCTGTAACCATTGACTTCCATAGAAGTCAGATACTATGGAAGTCAATGGTTAAAGTTTTCCAACATATTTCAAAATATCTGTGCTCAACAAACAGATTTAAAACAAGAAAATGCATTTGTGTGTGAACCACCGCTTTAACACACACCTGAATCGATGATGACTGGGGGGTGAGGGATGGGGGGGGGGTCCATAAAAAAAATAAAGCATGTCAACAATGTGTCAAAAATGTTCAGTCTTTTATTTAAAAACTATAAACAGTCACCAAAGTAGACTGAAGCCAATCTATATCAGACTGTTAGATATATGTATCATCGCACACCCTACAGACACTGCAGAAATGGTGAAAGGGGGGAGGTCAGGGGTCGCGCCCCCGCTGGGATGCTAACACAACAGGCAGTAATAAATGTTACACAACACACAGCAGAGAGGACAGCCTGGGGTCCGGGAGCCGGAATGTGGCGTGGTCGTAAGAATGGATGAGGAAAAAAAAAGAAAAGAAAAAAAAAAAGAAATGAAGTACAATAAAATCCCACACTATTATTATTAAGATAGAAAAAAGGGTCTGGAGGAAAAATATCATACCTGCACAGAAAGCAAAGAACACATGAGAAAACCTGTATAAAACTCCATGTATTTAAACCAATTTACAAATACAAAAAGAATCAAGGAAGGTACGGGCGAGCGGCTCGTACTCCACGTTTACAGTGAATACAGGTTGAGGGGAATACCTTCAATATTTGTTTGTGTTTTTTTTTCCCGTGTCTCTTCTACAAAATGACATATGATATATTATTTCATACTCTTTCAGCCAGCAAAATGAGTTCTACAAGTTATAATAGTACAAAAAAAGGGGGAGAAAAAAAACAAATCACAGTTGCACAAAAAAAAAAGCAATCTCAGCCTTCCCAAAGAAAAACTTTACAGCATCAGTACCTTCGCAGAATATTTACAGGGTTTTAAGTACATTCATCCACTGCTGAGTATAGAATCACGTCTCATACGAGTTAACCAGGGGTTGAAATTATATATATTTATATAAAAAAACAAAACAAAAGTGAGTCTTAACCTACTATTAAACAAACTTAATGCTTCTGATACCAAGAGGGCAGCAGCGGCATGAAGGAGGGTGATTTTTCTTGTTTTTTTTTTTTTCTTGTAACTTTATATCTATTCACAAATATTTACACAATTTTTTTTTCTCATTTACTCATATCGGTATTTATCTCAATAATAAATAAGTGAAAATATAATCGGCTCAAGTAAGAAAAACCAAGCTATCATCAAGTTATAAAGAAAGAAACAAAACAAAAACTCTAGCCACACCTCTTTGCCGTCCACTTTGCCCCGCCCACAGAATCCCCCTCCGCCCAATCAGAGGCGCTCGTCCGGAACTATAAAAATGTGCTCGTTTGGGCCAGGCGTATAAATATGGAGAGAGTGAGATGGGCGCTGGTTTCTGAGTGGCTGGTGGAAGACCCGTGGCAGTTTTTTTTTGAGGGAGTCGTGGAATGGAGAGAAATAGAGGAGCGTGGGGGGGGGAACCAACACCGCTGGCGACCTGTGTGGCAGCAGAATGGGGAAATGGGGGGTTTTTCCGTCTCCTTCCGAGGGTTTTTTTGGGTTGAGCTCAGGCCTGCAGAGAGCGCGTGAGTTCGTAAAGGCATTTAGCGAGCGTGGTGGAGACCTCCATACTGCTCAGCGCCAGCACAGAGAGATGATTCTCATGCCGCTTCACCATCCTGAACACAGATACACACACAGAATACACCCTTATTAGACTTATAGGTATGAAGCAACATTACAAATACTCAAATGACTGTCATTGCCTAGTTACTAGCTACTAAGTAGTTTTACAATCGTGTACTTTCCCTTGTGTACATTTGTAGTGTTGTATCAGTACTTTTACGCCACTATTTTCCTTCAAACTGCACTAACTACTTTAGTTTTGCTCATCGATGAGGATTGGCTAAGTTGAATAATCAGTCCTGTGATTCCTGTCCAATCAAATCGCACATAGAATGTATATCGCATCATACTGAACAACCTCAAGTCATAGGCGCTTTTATAAATGCAGCAAACCCATTTAAGTATTAAAAGTGTCCAAGAAGATGTGCAAATGGCCCAGAGACTGTTTAGATGCATGTCACGAATGAGAAGATGAAGGATGTTTACTGTATGATGACTGAAATCAATCAACAATCACTAAGGCCCAATCCTATTTTTGTAGCCCTTCAAAATTTACCTCTAAGAAATGGATCAGGACGACAACGCGATCTCTTGCTTCATATGAGATCAGACGTTGGTGACTGCTGTAGTTATTCCAGTTGTGTTATTTTTTGGTATTTATCTTCAGGAAATCACTGAAGGCATATATCATGTTATCATGATGATCTAATGTGGCAATAATATCGTAACTGTACTGCGCATTTACACAGTGGCATATTCATCTGTGTAAACACACGAAAACAACATTAACATTATAGCAGACACTGTAAAAAGCTCATTCTCAGCCACTAGACTTTCTGACAGGGTATTCGAGTGTCAGAATGTTGTGGGACTGCTGTACAGGAGTTATTATTATGGATTATAGATAACCAAATTTACCAGTTTTTATTTTAGCGTATTTTTCAAAGCATGACAGTAAAACACAAACGTGGTTATGGATGTATTAAAACATTTGTTTGTTTGTTGTAAACATTCGTAATAATTACAAAAAATACTCATTTGTGCCTCTCCTGACTTCTGTGTGCAGCCATGTTGCCGTTGTATAAGGTGTATTCTGGGAAATTTTCTTACCACTTGGTTTCGAGTGTGGTCTTGAAAAATCTCTATTTGAAGGGCTATCTACCCCTTCCCCTCAGCCCTACGGCTTAAAGCTAAAGAGAATTGGGACACCCCTACCCCTTCATGTGAATGCGCAAAACGAGGGGTAAGGAAAAGGGCTAAGGGGTAGAATTGGGATTGGGCCTAAGGCCCTGTTTACACTAATGCGTTTTTGTTTTGAAACAGCGTTTTAGATCAAAAACGATTCGCTTTCACACTACAGTTTCATCTAGCATTTCTAAACATAACTCCCTCCACACTACTTCACCAAAAACATATATCACGTGACCATTCGCGCACTCTGGGCATGCGCAATCAATTATAAACAGGAAGCATTGACTGTTAGTCAACAAATGCTGGTTGAACGATGAACGCGAGCGATTAGCGAATAGCTTGCCTCTTGCGAATAAATCAGCTGCTGTAGTAAAAAAAAGCAGAGTTTAACTGCACAATGGTGCCTAAAACGGACAATAGTGCAAACAACGGCCCCAGTTATGTGTCCATGTTGTTGTTTACAGTGAAAGCTGGTCTGCCGTCTTAGCGTTATAGTCATGTGATATGAAAATGATGAAAATGGCCTTTCCAGCGTTTTCAAACGATCCGTTTTTGGGGCTCGAAAACTCCGGTTTAGTGTGGATGGAGGGCATAACTGTAGCAAAACTTATACGTTTTAAAACGAAAACGCATTAGTGTAAAAGGGCCCTAAATGCACTACAGAATGTTACATTTTCACACACACGGACAAATGGCATGTAAACACATCAGCCTTTGACAGTGTAATACTCTTGAGTACTTTTAAAAGGGCTACGTTTTACTCATACTTTGAATAATATTTACAACAGATACTTTTATTCTGCTTGCACTACATTTTTGGGCAAGTAATGGTACTTTTACTTGAGTATGATATTTCAGTAATCTTTCCACCACTGCTTATTACACACCATTTACAAGGGCTGCATTTACACTGCATTTAACAGATTTTTAAATGACCCGCTTACATCATCTTTCAAAAGTGATTCATATAAAATATCTGCATTTACACGGCACATAAAGGTGCAATAACAAGAGGATAATGGGAAAAAATAAATAAATATAAATGGCTGACTGACAGCTGTGATGATAATAATAAAAGATTGCACTTTTCTCCATTCCCGTTTAATCTGTTCCCAGTGTTTGATTTGATTTCATAAGAATGGATTAATGTATGTATGCATTGCCAGAAAAAAATCTCATTTGACCATCTTCCTAATGAGTAATTTAATAAAGTATTATGAATAATATTCTGTATAATTACTGTTTTTACATTACTGTGATTGTTGGGTTTAGGATGAATAAAATACAATTAATGGATAATTTAATAAACAATACTAAATAATTCTTGTTTTATATCCATCTTTCTAACTTGATTTTGACCTTTATGATTACAATATTCTGCCAGAAGCACCATACTTAAAAGGTTTACTTACTTCCGTCCACAATCTGAGTACTTGGCGATGTTCTTTAACGTTAAGGCAGCAGTTAGTCTAATGTGTTTGGTCACTGGTCCCTCTTTATCATCCTGCACAAAGAAAACAAACAGCAGCTATTAGACATATGCAGATATTCAATACCTCAATATATCCTCATAATCAACATGCACATATTGATATCGTGTGCACATAAAAAAAAACCTGAATAATTATGTTTCATTTAAACTTTTATAGTGCTTTAAAAATATTAATATTGATGTATTTCACACCATCAAATGATTAAAGACTTAATAGGGAATTTTTTCCCAATAAATGTAACCTACGACAGTAAATTCGGACTTTTTAAAAGGCCTTTTCTTTATCACTGTATAGTAAGGTTCATTTCATACCATCAGTTAAAGTTAAACTAAATTAAAATCAATGTAGTAATGACAATTACAAAAACATTTATTATCTTAGCTGATGTTTCTTAGTTACAACAATTTCTCATTCATTTTTGGCTTAGTCCCATTATTAATCCGGGGTCGCCACAGCAGAATGAACCGCCAACTTATCCAGCACATGTTTTACGCAAAGGAAGCCGTTCCAGCTGCAACCCATCTCTGGGAAACATCCATACACACATTCACTACGGCCATTTTAGCCTACCCAATTCACCTGTATTGCATTTCTTTAGACTGGGGGGGAAACCAGAGCACCCGGAGGACGCAAGGAGAACATTTTCTCAGATAATGCATAAACAATTTCTCAGTTAATGCATAAAAAAGCACTAAAACAAATGTCATAATTGTTTTATTTAATGAGGTTAATTACTCAATTTAGTTGTACTTTTTATTAAATGAACTTTAAAATAAACAGCTGAAAATAGCAATATTATAATGCATTAACTAAAGTTTCCTGATGAGCCTTTATTGTAAAGTGTTTCCTATTGTACTTAATAATCGTATCTTCAAATACTATCGTGACAGCACTGTCCATGTAAACATAGTCAACGTGATCCAGCAAAATGAACATGGTAAATGTGAAGTCTGTGAACTCACTGTGTAATCCCTGAACACGAGGTTCCTGGATCCCCTGCGTAACGCCATCAGAGCTGCACTGGGGTGGTTGACGAGTGCTTTCGGGGGTCTGGGAGGAGGAGGAGGACTGCTGACCGCCGCTGGAGGAGACCTGAAGATCAACAGTCAGATTATCACCACAATCATACCCACTCAGCAGTCTCTATGAGATTAAGACACTATACACACTTGGAAGTGTTGGGGTTGCTGCCTTGCGTTTGCTCCTCCAGTTTGAGTGCAGCTATGAGTGCTTCCCTCGAGCAGTGCTTATCCTGCAAAACACACACAGAGATGCTCGAAACAGTGGAATAATTCAGATTATATTGTTTTGCTCATCTTTTTAGACATTCCTGTGATTCAAGTTTGTCTGCGTGAACTAGAAGATGCTGCAGACCTTCATTTCAGTAAGAGGATTTTTTTCTGAGTCTGAATATTAAGTAGGGGATGGGGTTTAATTTCAGTATGATGATGAATTTCCAACAGAAACTGAATATTAAGTAGGGGCCGGGGTTTAATTTCAGTATGATGACATTCCCAACTGAAAGTGAATACTGAGTAGAGGCGGAGTTTATTTCAGTATGATGATGCATTATTAACTGAAACAGAGGGGCGGAGCTTAATTTCAGTACGATGATGTATTCCCAACTTAAACTGAATATTGAGTAGTGGGCGGAGTCAGAAACTGAAGTAAAACTGCAAGCTTTGGATGTTCATATCATTTTTATATCTTCTAAACATGAAATTTGTCACCGTTTTGGAGTACACTAGCTTATAGACATCCTTAAAGTGCACCTATGGTGAAAAATCTACTTTTCAAGCTGTTTAGACAGACATATGTGTAGGTATAGTGTATAGACCGTCATATTGGGGTGATATAAACACACTTAATTTTTATTTTTTCAATTTAACAACATAATAACGGTGGACCAATTGGAGCAGTTTTGAGATCGACCGCAACTTGACGTAGGAGTGCGGTCCCCCCGCCCACCAATATTGAGTGACAGGTGCGCATTACCATATCCTCAGTATGTTGTTTCACGTCCGCCATTTTTAGCGTGAGTCATAGCGACGTCACCAAAGAAACACCCTTGCTCTATTTTTAGATGTAAGGCTCATTGGGCTCAATATTCACCACGTTTTCGTTTTTCTCGCCGCCAGTGTTTGTGAGTTTTGGTGGGTTTGCATACATGTGTACTTTTCACTGCATCTTCCTTAAACTTCAGCGGTTTGCATTTCCCGCAGTCACAGAAGCTCCCTTTCATCTTAACTAGGTGCAGCTGGAAAGTGCAAGCGCGTTGCCTCACGTGCGCGTCCCTCCATTGGAAATAATGAACTAAGGACGTGCAGCGGCATGCATTTCGCTTTGTCGCGGATGAAAGTGAGGACCAGGAGGATGTCGTGGATGAAAGAGAGGACCGGGGGGTTTGCTTGCTATTCTGCCACCTAGGTCACCTCTATGGATGCGCTGGCCCTGCTCAGGACACTGTTCATATTTTGCCGCACCACAGAGCGTTATCTGAATAGTTTCATGTTAAATAACATGAGAATGTGCACGTCTGGTGTGCCGTGTCGTGGTTCTGAGCGGTGCATCCGGTGTATGACGTCGTTTAGTTATAGCCTCAAGCTGGTCGTACACCAGAAGCACAGCTCTGCGACACGCAGCGGCATGGATTTCTGAATTCTAAACATAAGTTTCTATCACGTGACACACCGTTGCCGCAAGTGTGCGATACTTTCAACTGTCATGCGTGCGCCGTGTCGCAGTGCATCAGGTGTGTGATGCCCTTCAGTCAAAGTTAATTCAGTGTGTTTGGTTATTTGTCTCGGTGTAGGCTACAAGCTGGGAGCTTTAAACTAGCACACAGTTGGCTGTAAAACTATACAAAGACACAAATGATTTTGTACTCTCTGCTTGATCTGTGTCCGAGTCGTACATGTACGGCTGAATGCTGGTCCTCTCACTCATGTTGCTTTTCTCTGTCTGCCTGTCTGTACCCCACAAAGAGGAAAGCTCTTGGCTCCGCCGCCTTGTTAAGTTGGGCGGGAAGTCGAATCTAATTTTTATGTGAAGCAACACGCCCCTAAAACAACAAGCTGTGTACACGCCCCCAAAATGACCCTTTTTAACACATCATAATAAAAAAATCTCAATTGTGTTTTGAACTGAACCTAAGCTGGCACACTTAGAAGAACCATAATATTAATATTACATCTTAAAAAATGGGTAAAATAGGTGCCCTTTAAGACTAAAGTAGGTGCCCTTTAAGTTAGATTCTTACTTAATACCTTTATTTTAATTTCAGGGGCCTTTAACTATGGCAAACTGTATGTCATTATTATCACTACATCAACAGAGAGTCAGGATCTTGCCTGCAGGTGTGTGATAAAGGATAGTCTCTGGCGAGGAAAAGGTTCACATCCCTCCCATTGGCACTGCCCTGGGTATGCATCTTTACTGCCATGAAGGGTCGCTGCATGGTAAAACACTTGCGATGGCGTGTCAAACCACCTGAAACAGTCACAGAAAAAAAAAAAAGTGTTACGCTGAAGTGGTCCCAACATTTATTATCTTAGCTAATGTTAATTTATTAGTTTATGCCTATAAATAAAACCTTTAAATCGAAAGTCATAATAGTTTTATTACATGTAGCCAATTCCTACATTTATTTTATATTAAAATTAAGTTTAAGAACTATAATATGGCTATTACTTGCATTATGAAGAACATCTGTGAAGCATGCTTTCTTACCGTTTGCATGCCTGCCACAGACACTTAAAGTTCTGTCCAGGTTTCCGCGTTTGCTCTGGAGAGACGGCGGGTGCTGGAGAACTCTGATTGGTTCCCTGTGCAGCCGGATCCACAGGAGGCGGAGTCTGCACTGACACAGGCTGCTGCACACAGGAACATTCAATTTATTTTAAAGAAGGCTTGAGGGGAAACTTAATTATCCATTCTGAATAATATCAACTAGGACACATGACAACAGTATCAAACTGAAAGCATGGCGTAAACGTACACAAGAAAGAAAACATTAAAGAGCACTGAACAAAACATTAAAGAGCACTGAACAAGTCAAACAAACTCCAGTTAAACAAAGAATAGGGGTATTTTTCATTACTTGTCGTTTTTCTTTTGTGCATGTACATAAGCAGTTTTAAGTGTTGCATTTGTCATCTTTAATAGCTGTCAGTACCCTTATATAGCTGTTTTTAAATTTGGTCACACAAGTAGGTTTAGTAAACATTTGGAAATGGAAAGTTGACCATGAAAAACTTTACAACACACGCAGTATTATACATTATATACATGTTAAGTAAAACTGTAAATTGTTGCTGAAGATCGACTGAGATTGACTCAGTGTAAAAAAGTACAAAACTAAAGCTTTTACAAATGAATCAATTAAAATCCAGACGTTGTTAAATCAAATAGAATAAAATAAATACTCAAATGTGTATTTTGGGATGTTTTATTTCTCCTAGTCTGACATGCATTGAAAGCAAATCAGCCTAATATTAAATTACTGCACATGTAGCATGCTGCTACTCCTGAAAGTTGTGCACAATTATTCTCTGCTAGATTTTGCACAACAGTTTAACACTTACACATTTATGTATTGCAAACATTTTACTTATAGTTTATTTTTATGTTTACAATTTTGCATACTCTACCAATTGCCTATTTTGTTAAATCATTATATATTTAATGTACCTTAAACTTTAACTGGCATTCATTGTGGACAGAAAATAATAATTTTATTCTCCCAACCAGTTTCCTAACTGTGCATGACAATAAACACTTTAGATCTCAAAATAGACCAGTGCATAAAAACATGGAGTTTTCATCTAGCATATTCCTTAAAAAAAAAAAAAAGAATCTTTTTTATTTTTATTACAAAAATCAAATCATCATTGGATTTGCTTTGCAGTGTTTTGGCTTTCAGCAGCAAGACTTACACTGAACTGAACTGCGAAAACTCGACTGTAGCAGTTGCAATTTACTAGAACTTCATCTCTGTTAAGCTGCTGTGACACAATCCACATTGTAAAAGCGCTATAAAAATAAGAATGAGTTGAATTAGACTAACATTACCTGAGCATTGGTTTCAGGCAGCGGCGAGGGCACACTTGGTCTCTGCTGCGCTGCGTTCTCTATTGCTACTTTTGCTACTGTGCTTGGGTCTGCGCCCGCCGGAACAGCCACCATGGTGGCGCTGTTACCAGCATTGTTGGGGTCGCTGATGGTCACTATCCGTACACCCATTTTAGCAGGGATAGCGGAGGTATCTCGGTCCCCGTCCTCCAGCGGTCTCTTCAGCGTCCGGCTCTCCGCAGTGCCATTAGCGGACGGTGGGTCGGGAGCGGCTGGAGGTGGCGAGTGGTTATGTGGAGCGTGCTGTGGCCTCAAGCTTAAAGTCTCTGAGCTGGGGCCATTGGAGAGGTCTGCGCCGTGGCAGGGCCCGTTGGCCAGGCGTTCAGGTGGCTCTGCTCTGGCAGTGTCCTCCACAAGGCCCAGCGCACCGTGAGATTTCGGCGACAGCACCTCCCCGTTACCAATGTGTTTGGAAGCCTTGTGATTTGGAATGTTTTTGCTTGGATGGGAAGCAGCGTCCGATCGCTCAAAGTCGCACACTCCGTTCACCATCAGCTTTTTAGGGTCCGCAGGCGTCTGCTTCCCGTCGCATCCGCTCTGCGCTACAGGACCATTGGGCGCCTCTGATGGGCTGTTCCCTGAGTGGTATGGAGGTAGACTAGAGTCAAATTTCCTCCCGTTGAGCAGCTTGGGTGCCTCTGCCGTTTCCCCGTTGCTGGCTTTGGCCGAAGGGTCGGCAATGGAGTTGTTCTCCATGACCTCGATCTTGCGCTCATGGACGTGCAGTCCTGTAGCGTCCTTGGCTTCCTCTTCCTTTTGGCAGATGATTTTGTCGCCTCTGAAAGGCGGGATGGGCGTGGCTCCTGCTACTGGCAGAGGCGGAGTCTGAGTCAGCTGCAGGCCGATTGTGGGTGGGGTCTGCACTCCCTGGCCTGGAAAGCCAGAGTTTGGCACTACTGTGAAGGTAACTTGGTTGCTGGGGGTGGCTTGGAGGATGGTGCCGGAGGTGGAGGTGGAGATGATCTGTCCGGGGAGGATGGAGATGGGAACGGCACCGGGACTCTGCATAAGCTGAACGTTTAACTGTGGCTGAGGTGGCACCGGAGCGCTGTTCGTTACCTGGTATACAACCTGCGGACTAGGCGCCCTGGTGCTAACAGGAGCGGGGACTTGTGGAGCAGGGAGGATGAGTTTTCCACCAGGGGTGGAAGGACCACGTTTGGGAAGCAGTAGCTGTTTGATCAGACTAGATTCAGTGGAGGTAGGCTGGGCCGGGGCAGCAGCAGGCGGCGGGGTGGGCTGGAACTGACGCTTCACTGACAGCATCTGGCTGACGGTGTGCGGCTGCACCGGAGCTGGGTTCGGAACCGCCGCATTCGGAGAAGTGGGAGCCGGCATTTGCTGTGGATTGGGGTTGGTGAGAACGATCTGATGGATGGCAGGGGCAAATGCAGCGTTGGGTTGTTGATTTGGGCTGACGATGACTAGGCTCTGTTGTTGTGTTGGCGGAGGTTGTGGCGACTGTACTTGATGTGCAGGTTTGGGGGCAATGTTCTGAAATGCAACACGAGAGCCAGTCACGCCTGCAACAGTTACAACCTGCCCTCCTGCCATCAGTGACGTGCATGGTGTGGTCACATACTGAGGCGGCGCCAGCACCATGGCCTCCTGGGAAGGGGCTTGTGGGCGCTGCTGGGCCACTGATGCACAAACTCCATGCACTTGACCAGTAAATATGTGTCCCTGTGGCGGAGGCCCCTGCTGGATCAGTGCGACGGGGGCATGATGGAGCAGGGGCTGCTGGGTAGACGAGCCACTGTGGTTGGGAACAGTAGGAGCAGCAGAGGCTGTGGGGATGGAGCTCTGGATCATGGCTGTTTTGAGAATGTCATTGGGGCGTATGGGAACTGGGGCAGCGGCTGGAGGGCAAAGGGGAAGTGTGGCTTGTCCTGGTGGGTTGAAGGAGGGTCGTGGCGCTGGCGCAGGAGCACTAGGAGCGTTAGCGTGCGTCGGTGCGTGCATGGTGAAGGCCACCTGTGGTGTTGCCTGGCCGGCAGTAAGGCTTGGTGCTGGTGCCCGGACAGGCTGCCCACCCACACCAGGGGGCAATGCTGCATAGATAAACAACATGCAAAGAACAAATGAGCTATTATTGCAGCTGGCTTATTAAACAATGTATGGGCTTTTGTTTTTCAAACAATCAGGTAAACTAGCAAACAGGGTTTAAAGTAAATTTAGGCCACTATTATTGTAAATAACAGCAGTTGAAGACTTCCTTTATCACTGAAATCAATTTCACCATTTTACCTGAAACTTTCTAGACAGGAATAATTAATGAGATCAGCACTGAACAAGTCTCTGACTTGTTTGTCTGTTACTAAACAACGGGCTTTAACATTCTAACATTAAAATATTTTTACACTGCACAGTTTTGACACAATTCAGAGTTCACTCCACTTGTGGATAATCTCCCAGAACTGCTAGACCAAGAGTATTCAGTCAAAGTGCTCCAATAATCAAACAGTGTTTGTACCTGACTGGGCCTGAGGGGTTTCTGAGGGGGCTTCATGTTTGGGAACTGGTGCAGGACTGGCCTGCTGCTGCTGCTGCTGATAATAAAGCTGGACAGGAAGAGGAATCGCCCTCTTCCGCACACCAACCACGTGAATTTGAGCCTGCCCATTCAGCCGTGTGTCCTCCACACGTTTTACAGTGTGATTAGGAAACAGCGTCCTGTGAAAAGGCAGAGCATTTAAGTGGTGAGCTTTAGCTTCCACATATTTCCTAAGTTGGACAGCATATTTCCTCAACACTTTCACGATTCTCACCGCAGGCATTTATAGAAGTTGTTGGATGTTAGCACACCACCCCGTGCCATCTTGCTGCAGGTTGCCAGATATTCAGAGTACATCTCTGAGCGCGAGACTGACCCATCTGAATGAACCTCAAAATGAGCATTTAACCTGCAGAGAACAGAACGCATTCGTAAAACACCAAAACCTATAATAGGCTTAAAAAGTGTAAAGAGAAGGCAGAGGTGGAGTCTTACCACTGAGTTGTGAATTTCTCTCCATCTATTTCTACGATCCCTGGAGGAGGCGTAGACTGCACAGGTGTCCTGTTAACTACATTAAAATAAATACAAATGCAATGTTAGAACTTTTTGTTAGGTCCCTGTGCTATTTGCATGTGTTGTAATTTGTTTGTATTGTGAGAAAATCCAGCTGTTTTTTTTATGTTGCATTGTGAGGATTCACAACACGCATGCTGTCAAACCAATGAGAATTTGCTGGCATTTTTTTATTGTAGCACATTAAGCTCTCTCTGCCACCGTATACAAAAGTCCTTCAGACATTTGCATGCATCAAATTGAATATCTCGGTTGATCAGAAGCAGAAATGGACACAGTAGACTCACCAGCAGCAGGAGTGCCCTGTGTAGCTGCAGGAACGTGCTCAACGAGCTGCGGTCGAACCTCGGACACCTGAGAGCTGGAGGCCTGATGCTCAATCAGTTTCACTGCCGTCAGCGCGTCTGGTCCGAATGTCTGCAAGTCCACCGACACCAACCGCACTAAAAGATCTAGACATGTGAAAAACAGATCAGTTCACTTGGTTCTGACGACATCAAATTTTCTTGTTGCAATTAATTTCTGAAGCTTTTATCATGATATATTGTATTATGATATTGACCTAGAGTTGAAGTCAAAATTATCCTCCTGTAAATAATTCTTTCTTTAAATATTTCCCAGATTATGTTTACCATAGTAAAGAATTTTCACAGTTTTTCCTATAATATTTATACTAGTATTATATTTTTTACACAATTTATGCACACTTTTAAAATGTATGTGGATCTTGGCATTTACATCCAGGGTTATCATATGCCATATTCCAAAATGTGCATAAAAATAGGCGGATGGAAACACAGCTAGTGACAGACTGAATTTTTTTTAGCTGAATACAAACCTATGCTTCTCTCCACGGAGGAGATTTTGGAGCAGGTTATCTCTCCGAGCTCAGCCAGCTGATACAGGACCTCCAGCGCAGAGATGACCAGCATGACGTCCGGCAGCGTCAGAAGAGCAATGATTTCTCGGTATGACTCCTGATCCACATACTCACAGATCAGCACACCGTTATCTTCCACTTTGCTCAGGTTTCCCAGGATTTCCATGGCTGTAGGATGCAATGAACATCTTAAAGTGATAGTTCACCCAGAAATGAAAATCTCCTCACTATTTACTCTCCCTCAAGTGGTTATAAGCCTTTACGCATTTCTTTATTCTGCTGAGCACAAATAAAAAAAT
>CAIGQZ010031614.1:1752179-1765201 GCA_903798205.1 Danio tinwini | reverse complement strand
AAACTTTAAATTCGCGAGCGTCTGACTTTAGCATTGGTAACCTAGTAACCAATGCAGTGCAGGTTGCAATTACTAAAAATAATGCCATTCACAGAAGAAGAAATGCAGAATTTATGATGAATGTCCTGGCAGCAGGAGCATTACGATGACATTAGGCCCTATATACAGTACATATGGGAAAGAGATCATCTGCAGGCTTTTTGGGAGGTCATAGTGACCAGACATTTTATGCCCGACCTGTGGCTATGACATTTCAGAATGTCAAAGGGCACATTAGAAATGTTGTGCAACCTTATTGGTCCATGCATAGCACCAGAAACAGCTGTATTGTTTGCTATGTAGTTTATTCTGCAAATGCAACTCAATCTGATATTATCCACATGAACTTTATTTTGCACATTAACTCAAGCTAGTCTAAAAACATGTTTGCAAATTAAGAAATTTGTATTTATTTGAAATTAGCCATTTTCATCAATTATTTCTCATGCAATACTTCAAAATGTGCATTAACCTTGGCTGATGGTTACACAATTCTTTAATATCATTCTAAAATATACATTGTATAGAAATATGTTTTATGCATCAAATTACGGTGGCTTAGTTACACATTCCATGCATTTGCTATAGCAATTACAATGAATTATGCATGACTACATTTAACTAGCCCTAAATCAAACCCTACAGTAAGTGCATGCAATTAATTACCATCACTCAGTAGAGTTAAGCAAGTATTACAGTGTAACTACGTCACCTTAAAATAAAGTGCAACCAAATAATCATACACAAGTTACAAATAGGTTTCAGTTCCCCGTTCTGTACCTGATACAGTGTGTTGCTGGTAGTTGTATGACGTGGGTATTGCACCAATCGGAAGCAAATGTTTAGGGTTCCCCGGCTGCTCTTCTTCATCTTCCTCTCCAAAGTGATGCACCTTTTCGTACTTCTCTAAATAACTGCAAAGAGAGCAAAGAAATACATCAAAATACAGAACAACACACAAATCTCTGGGCAGATTTAAGAGACAATGAATTTATCATCCAGATATGTTTACTTGACCAAATTCTCTACAAATCTCTCTATAAAAACTCTACAAATTCTATTCACGACCGTTTCAAAACAAACTATGTTTTTAAAAAAGCAGACAACAGTCAATAATACCAAGCAGGTTTTCAGAAGATTAGCACATGGAAAATAATTTATTCCAGCTATAAAATCCACAAACTAAACTAACAAAATCCTTCACATTTTAGTTAGTAGTACTGATATTTAAAGCATCTTTACACAGCAAAAGCGGCACAGAAATCAAACCTGAAGCGGCATAAATGTTCAAAAATGTGTATTTACATTAGGAGTGCATGATATTAGAAAAAAAATCATTGCATGAAATGAAATCGATCACATGATGTCTGCAATACGTATATTGCATATGCTATTATCTTAACTTAATGATATAGACCATTTTGAGCGATGTAAACAAAAACAATGGTCCCAACATATTTCCTGCTTTCTATTTTTAATTTCAACAGCTTCCGAGAATCCAAAGAGCTACATATTGATAAATAATGTTATGATAGCTGTTTTAACATTAAGTATGGTTGAATTGTCTCATGTTACAGTTATGAAATAGTTTGATCACAAGCTGGAAATGTTCATGGGCCAATGGCATGACCCCATTAAAATGGTCTATATCGAGCAGCCATACATTGTACTATAATAATCACACTGTTTACATGCTGGCGGTCAAATCATGATCAGTATATTGCAGAGAATCAGGCATAAAACCTTATTGTGAGTCTAATAGTAATATTCACAGTCCTGCTCCATGTGTGAATATGACTCATGAGTGTTTCCTCAACTGAATGAGCTTTCACTTGCACACACACACACACACCTCCCACGTGCTACAATACAAACACTATAAATAGATACCTGCACACCATAAACACTAGAAAACACCTCACCCTACTGGACACACGGCACTGTGCGGACACTCATTCACTCTGTATTTTAATTAATGATGGATAATTTCACTGAGTGCGATAAGCAGATCCACTCAACGCTGACCAACAGAGCAGCTAATTCTACCCGGCCATTATTTACTCTCCCTCATGTTATTGCAAACCTGCATGACTTTCTCTTGTACACAAAAGATGATATTTTTTTTAAACAGTTTTGGTTCCCTTTGACAAAACATTTTTAAGCTATCTCTAAAGGAACTGAAACTGCTTGGTTATGAACATTCTTCAAAATATTTTGAAGGAAACTTGGAAACAACATGAGGGTGAGTAAATAACAGAATTTGCATTTTCGGGTGCAATGCCCTTTAAATTGTATATTATCATTCACTGGCAACAATTACTGCACAACTATTTTGGTCAATGTTCAAAATTATGAGTAGACACTGGACAATATGACAATAAAAAAGACATTAAAAATAATACTAACTTCATATGAACTTAAACAGTGACTTACACATATATATTTGCTGTAAATGGGGTTACTGAGTCATCTTTATTTTAGAGACCTGCAAAATTCATAGTTCATTTTAATAAATTCAATTGCAAAATACAAATTTCAATACCGCAGCAGAATACTAGGGTAATTTATAGTGACATAGAAGCAAAACTATTTATAAATAATTACTGATAATACACAAATGGTCAGTAATAATAACAATAATTAAATTGCAAAGGGACAAATGTGACAGAATAAAAATAAATAAAAGAAATTCTGATTTAATGCATTTACAACAGAAATGCATAATCAAAATAAGAAATAATAGCAGTCCTTAATGGAAGAACGTTTTTGCTTTGCAATAATTGCATATCCTCGATTACTGTACTTTCACAAACATTGGAGGCTGAAATCATATTGATTTATTTTTTTATTAATTGCACAGCTCTATCTGCAATTATGCAACTACAAACTGTATTGACAGCACAATAAATTGTTGGTGCTTATGACTTGGTCAATCAGATGAAAATCCTGATTATAAATATAGATTAAATTCAATATAGATATATGAATCTGCTCTGGAAATTTACCTTCATGCAAACTTCAGTTCCAAACAAAACCAGACACACACAGCTCAACAAGTTAATTGAGATCTTTATTAGCACTCAATGATAATTGTTGGAGCAGATATAACTGAACTCTGCAGAAATGTTGGTCATGGGGAACAGTATTGTGCGTCTCTTTTCATTCACAAAGCTAAAACGTAAGAAAGCATCTGCTGTTCAGATTAAAGGATGTAAATTAAGCTATCAAATACGGAACTACATTATATGACATCCAGCCCTACGTTCACATGCACGGCCCCCATTTTTGAGGGCCAGACAGTGACTTACTGCCCTCTACTGGAGAAACTGTGAAAAGGTCAAGTTCACCTGCTGGACTGTTGAATATATGGACTGTGTCTAGCAGAGAATCAACAGACTTGTGACAAATAAACTTATGCAACATACCCTCAAACAGATTTAAATGCTATATTCTGTTTGTTGGCTCAATACTATAGTAAAATACTACACCAGAGCAAAGCAGTGCAAGTATAAACTGGATTATGTTAATGCAAGATCTATTATGAATGCATTATCATAGCATATGTATGGGGTTTTACATATTTACATGCAAGGTTAAAACTATACAATGGCCAAACTGACTAAACGGCCACAACAGATCTGAGATCAGGCTTGACAACTGAAATTGTATTTATGCATTCTGTCTGCATTTGCATGTATTTCAAATAGACTGATATATTTAATCTGCTGTTTACCTGATGCATTCTGTCAATTCACAATGCATTTACAAAATGACTCAACTAAGAGAAAGATCTTGAGATGTGACAGCAGCACCAAGTGTGAAGATCACAACATTTGAAGCTTATTTGGGCACAACAGACGTGTTTAATTAACACTTAATAAAGCATTTGGTTGCTCTTTATTTTAAACTGTCTTGTAAAACCCCACATATCAGTCATTATTAGTCATTATATAGTTTTATTGTCATTATATAGCAAGAATCCAATAAATAATGAGAGTGCTACTCCTTGTGGTTTGTAAACAGATTAGAAAAAGTTTGAACAACAATAATAAAGTGCCACAGTGATATTGAATGAGTACAGAGAATTAAATATGAATAATGTGCTTACTATAGGTTTAAGCTTAAGATTAAAATATAAATAGTTCATTGTGCCTAATTATAGGGGTAAATAAAGTGTTACTGGACTATTGCCCCAGTGAAAACATGAATTATGACAAGTGAACAATTACTTTTATTTTACAACTGATTCACGAAAATTAGGAAGCTTACTAGGAACTAGGAAGAAAATGCGAAGCCTTACTAGGACTGAATATTGCTATTTAGTTTTTCACCAGATGACTTAAATGAGCTCTATTTAGAAAGAATTGATACTTTAAGATCGATTAGGACGATTCTGTATGACAGTGCATCTGCAGATCGTGTAATAAACTAATTATACACATTGATAAATACAACAGCAAAGATAAAAATGAAATAAACAGTGCTTTCTGGTTTGAGTTGCCGTACAGTATTCAAAACGTCAATAATCAAATGCAAAATGCCACTTTATTAGTCTATCATATAAATAATCTTTGTTAAAGCTACAAACTTAATTTGTTGTGCATTTAAGCACTCATCAAATGCTTAGTCAAAGGTCTTAAAAATGCATGCACTAAATTTCACTACATTACAGACAAACTTTGCAATGATAAACTATTGTACCCAATCAACTATAAACACGACTGGACATTGCACACGCTGTGATGTGACTATTGCCTGTGTACATTGCAATATTGATGATAAAACTATATATTGCACAGCCCTAATTCAATATATAATTTTTCAATCATGCATTATACAAAAAAACATGCATATAACACCACTGCTAAAGTCATATAATATCTTTCAATTTGATCATTGATAAATATTCAAACATTCCTCCAGAAGACTCTTTAAGCATTTACCTTAACAATATTATAGTATGTAATCAACTAAAAACATGACTGACCATTGCACATGCTGTGATGTTACTATTGCTGATATGAACACTGTAATATCAATGCTAAAACTATATATCGTGCATCCCTAAGCCATAGCATAAACCCCATCAGATGTAATGCTACAATATGAAATGCATGAAAAAAACAATGCTGACCTTTGCTTAAAACAAAAAACTAACTATTTGCCAATTACAAAGTCATTTAACATGTGCCGTTTATTTGCTCTCCTCTTGTTTAGTTGGCAGCCGGAGCGCCTGCCTGCAGATGCCACATTTAAATGACTAATTTCACATGTGCTGAACGCTGCTGAGTGGTTCAGCGGTAAGCATATCACACCACGAACCCAAAGACCCAAGTTCAAATCCCTCGCTAGCTCTTCCTCAGCTGTGACAGCAAAAGCACAATGCTTTTTTTGCCTTGAGAGATGAGCTAGAACGCTCAACCCTTTCCTTACAGAAACACCTGTTCAGCTGTAACCCATCAAAAAGTGAAAATTAAATTCTTTTATTATTGACTGAAGCCAGATATTAGTGTCAGTGGAGAAAACGAGACATTTTGGAGCCAGATAGCGGCTCTGAGATCGTGTAGTTTGTGAGTAGACATTTGCTGATATTCAATATCTGTACAATAAGGTTTTATTAATGGATTTACTAACAAGAACTAACTATGAACAATACTTGTGCAGCATTTATTAATCATAGTTCAACATTAATGCCTAAATTTCAAATTCACACTTGTTAACATTAATGCACCATGGGTTAGCAATGAACATCTGTATCTTCATTAACAAACATGAACAAATACTGTAAATAAATATAATAGTACTGTACGCTGTTTGTTCATGTTTGTAAACACATCAAGTAATCATAAATGCAACCTTATTGTAAAGTGTAATCAATAATTCAATATATAATGAATATAATAAACATGCACAATATTGACATTTTAGGCACTTCAGAATACTGTGAATAAATATTTATTTAAACTTAAGAGTGCTTTAAGAATATTCATATTGTATTTGCAGCGGCGTTCATCACAGCATCAAATGCTTGGAGACTTAATTGGTTAATTAGCATTATAGTTGAACATTTTCAAGTTAATCTGGCCTACTACATGCTAAAATGTACACTGATATTTCTCTGATTATTTATAGGGCTATTGTACTTCAACACAGCAATATAACTCCAATAATTAACATGTTAAATTAAATAAACTCATGATTAAAAGTGCAAAAGCTTTTCTTAATCTTAATGATATTCATTTTCTAATAACACCTTAAAGTCATAGTCAATCATTTTATTAAATGCCAATGACTAATAATATTCTGCAGATTTTTTTACCTAAATTAACAGTAATTGTAATAAATCTGTAATTTTCTCACTGTTGATTTGAATACTAATGCTAACATTTACTAATGTAGAATGAATGTTTGTTTACTCTGAACATGCATTAACAAAAAATGCATGTTTTTGTTTTGTTATTATACCTGTTAAAGTAACTATTTGATGCTTAGGTCAATAATATCGCTATAATATTGTACATTGTGATAAAAGCTTCAGTCGCAACTTCAAAATTTCATCATAAGCCCAGCGGTGAGAGAGAATCGGACAAAGTGAGATGCAACAGAAATGAGAGAGATCTCCTGAATCCCTTCGGATATGGAAAAGCCTGCAGGACTTTTCCGTGTGTGATGTGAGTGGGATGCTCCCGTGTTTTTTTTCTGCAGCTTTGAGATAAACCTAAATAAATAAGGCTTTGTACATGACAGAGTATGTAATTAAAGCATTCCACCATCCAGATTCAATCAAAACACATGCAGCTCACTTAAAACACAGGGCTCAATCATGTTACTAGTTTCATGCGTGTTTACTTGTATACTTGCATGAAGACTCAACTGCAAAAACCATCTACATTTTCTCCCGTTTGATGTCTGGAAAAAAAAAATCTCCATCACACGATACTAGATTTCCTGTGAGCAATCATGTCTGTCTAACTCTTAAAAGCTTTTACTCCCGCTCCAAACTCCCTATGAGACGGATACACCTCAACATGACACAAACCTCTCCAGGATTTCAAAAACAAGCAGAATTTAGATGCTCCAAGACTTTGGTTTTATTTCCATAATCAAAAGGAGAGCATATCTACTAAGCCCATGCATGACTGGATGCTACAAATAAAACCAGCTCTGAGTCAAAAATACACACTGTATTATTTTCTTCACATGAGGAAAACGACACACAGGAGAATGTAGTTTTGCATCCATTGTCTTCTGCACACAAATAACCTCTACTGCAATGATGTTAAAGGAGACTTTGCAGCATGGTAATTATGTTTAGTCCACTGCATGGCAGGTGTATGTCTCAGCACGGCCCACACAGCCTAAACGCTCCCTGTTGCCAAGTCTCTCTGTCTCACCCCCCCATAACCTACTAAACTACAGAGAAATGCACGTGGAAAACCAGCAGCCGCACAATCTGTAGTGTAACAGCACCGATGCCGCTGTAAAACTGCTCGCTTCTGATACTACAAATATCTGAGAACTGGTGGATTTCTGCATGTGCTACAGCTGGTGACACATTTACAGGTGAATTAGGCTTGTGTATGTTGAAAAACACCATTAACCACATTTATAAACACAGATGATAACCTATAAAAGCACACAACTGTGCAAAATAATGTGACAGTTAAGTTAAATTCTCATCACACCATATCAGATGCTGAACAATCATGCACCGCCATAAAAAAATAATCTTTTTAGAGACTGTCATTGATAAAAGTATCAACACTGACAAGTCGTGAAACTTAAATACGTATCAAACCACAAACTCAAACTCCAAAACAAAAAAGCTATTATTGATAACTACAAATGACACATGCATCCCTTAAAGTGACCCAAATAAATGTCCAAAGCAGCATCTAACCGCACTAACCCTGCCTGATTTACAAGACATTGTAAAAAAGCAAATGTTGCATTAGAAAAAGGTTATAGCGTTTGTATAACAGAAAGACTTCATTTAAAAAAAGCTCATTTAGGAGTTTGTGAATAAATTCCTATAAAACTAAAATCTATAAAACAAAAGTCTTAATGCTGATGAAGGAGGAATCCTGAAAAGTGACTAAACGACCATCTGCAACAATAAAACTGCCCAATTTACATTCAATACGCCCTGATGTTGGCATTGAACACAACAAAGGAGAAATCAGTGTAAAAAAACAGCTCAAAAAGTCTGAAACACGAACACAGAATCCTCCAAACACACAGGCTTGTGAGTCGGAACCGAGCTGCATGTTTGACCGCATCAGAGCAGAGAAGCGCCTGTAAACATTGAGCACATGTGCTGGAGTTGATCACAGAGAAACGGAATAAGAAAGACTCACCGAAGGTAGTACTGTTTCAAAACAAAAGCAGCATTCGAGCAACTCCTAGGGAATTGGAAATCCTCGACCAGCTCGACCCACTGGTTCTTGTCGGACACCTGTAGGGTGAAGAGACAGGTGAGAGAGGTTCGGTTCAGATGCTGGACCGTGCGTGTAAGAGTGTCTCTGTGTGTGTGTGTGTGTGTGAGTGCATGCTAACTCCTATTAGCACTCCGGCTAACTTACAATTTCCTGTGAGAAATGAATAAATCAGACCCGTCACCGAGAAACAACGTGCTCAGAGGCGAAACGATCCGAGCCCAGGGTCCGGACCGCGGATCTGGTGCGGTTTGCGGCTGTATTTACACCGCGGAACACACAGGCCTGTGTGCGGCCTACAGACTCACAGTCCTCGGCCACACGGGATGAATAAACCCGCTGATAGACACAGTGGGTCCGGACGGGATTCGGTGCCTCTGCCACTGTCCTGGTGATCGATGTAAAGCCGCCCGGTAATTTTGAAGTGAGTATGTGTGAAAGTGTGTGTGCGCGTCCGGGGCCAAACACACACTCTCTCACTCACTCAGACATAGACTTATACACAGGCCGATGCACGGCAGAACTAAACACAGATCTGCCGGACCGGGCTGGGTAGTTGAGCTCGAAGTGTGTATGAGAGATGAGAAATGTAGAGTTTACTATGAGTGAGTGTGTGTGTGGATGTTTGTGAGTAACTTACCTTCGCGAAGCCCCCTAAAGACACCACTCTCACATAGAGAGCGCCCAGGTCCAGCTCCTTCCCACCCACTACGGGAACCTTTTTAAACGGAGATCTGTGAAGAAAAATAGCAGAATAAACACCCGTGGTCGGTCCCGAGCCCCTCACGCGTCCAGCACGGGTCACACAAGTTATAATAAAAGCGAAATTCCCGCTCACCCTCTGCTGTGGTGAAATTGCCGCAGCTCGTCCAGGAAAGCCTGTCCTTTCCTCCGCTGCTCGGGGAGGTTTTTCCCCGTCGAGTTCGCCATCGTTTCGCTGAAATTCGGTCAAACTCCCGGCTCAGATTCGGTTCCTAAGAGTCCGGGGATCCCATGCTCCGGTCCGCTCCGCTCCGGCGCGGCTGCGTGTTTGAAAAGTTAAAGAAATGACGGAGGATGAGAGTGGAGAAACCCGCTCCAGCGGCAGCCCGAGCAGCCCGCGAACCCGAGCGAGCTCAGCCTAACTGCACCGCTGCACCGCTCATGGCTGCACGGGGAAACGATGGTACCGGCTGCGCCTGTGTTGGTGTTTGGAGTGGGTTTTTGACAGTGCGGGACGGACGCGGCTCCGGTTTAATCGCGCACACTGTGAAGCGGCAGCGGGATCCAGTTCAGACAAAAAGACCCGAGGCCGCGCAGCTCCACGGCGCCTCCAGCAGGCCAACGTCGGTACTGCAACCACCACAGCGCCGCTGTGAACAATAGAAGGAGCTTGCTGAAGGAAAGGGGGAGTCGCGAAACTCTGGTTAACCGTTAAAACGGAACCCAACCGTGAGCGTCGGAGGGGGGAAGGGAACTGTCAACTTACACTAGCGTCATGAAAATAATAAAACTTGAGTCGAGTGAAGTTTCTGGACTTGTAAAATCCCCACAGCTTCAGCAGACAGTCATGAGAAGAAGCGTAAATTCATATTTGTTTTTAAAACTCAGTCACGAGTAATCATGACTACCTCTATCCATTGATAATCAAAAAGAGTTGCCATTGTGCTGTGAAATTAAAATTTGCATAAACGTATGTTCTTGGTATGTCATAATGACATGAAATAGCATGTTCGAAGACTTGTCGTCCCTTAAAAAAACAGCACCAATCTAGCACAGGGCGCTGCTCGGAAATACACATTAATAGCTTAAGTTAAACCGTGGTGTCTGGAGTTAAAGTAGTACAATCTGCGCTTTGTTGCAACGAACGGTCGGTCATTTTCTCCCGGTCCCTTGTGATAACCGCCGGGCGGATATAAACGACACGGGGTGACTACATTCAACCATTACACGCACCCCTCTCGCAAGTTATTCTGCCACAAAATGGCGGAACTCGACGCGAAAGACCCCATTTTGTCAAGCAGACGAAACGAGCAGTTGAAAAAAGCGGAATTTAATATTTCCAACGCTATTTTCAGCGAGTTTTGGATGTTTTTTTCGGCGCCTGCTGATATGTTGTGGCGTCGCGCGGCAGATGGAGAATAATGTGCGCGCGCTCTGGCTTTGACGCAGCTCGAGCGCTCAGCGGCTGAAGACACATCAAGATATATTTGTCCACATAGATTAGATTTATATCACATTTGTGCATTAATAAAGCTTAGTAAACTTAGCATGTGATGTGGGGTTTTGAAATATGTTGACTAATATGATCTGTTGGAATTGTAAACGGGTTGCTTTGTATTGGTTTAACATTGATAATGTCTTCATATTTTATGAACGGTTGTGTACTGTAAGGTTGTTTATTATTTTAATCTTTTAAGAAATGTAGCAAGTTATACATGTAGAGCCGTGCAAAACAACGTTGCATTGATGACATACTTTTTATGGTGATCGAAAACCTGCAAATATAATTTAGTATTGTGATGGAAATTTATTACAATTTGATGATTTTATCAAAAACAATTGTTTTTTGTGCATAAAATGTCTTTAAAAATATAAAATATGTTCTGGTCATAAATAAATAGACTGAATATGGGAAGCCGTTCAAACCTCACAGAGAGAAAACAGCAGGCATTAAAACTGAACAGTGATTTTGTTAACATGCAGCTTTAATGCAGTAAACTCAAAAACCTGCATCATCAGACTAGTTATTAGACATAAGCCACAGCACCAGATTGTCCACCTAATCTGTTTAGTATTAGTCCATTATCTGAAAGATGCACAACTAAAACAGACATTATCTAGTTTTGCTTAACTCAGAAGACCCAAGATATTAAGTAGCCTGTGTTTGTGTATGAAAAACCAAGACAAGCTGCAAACAGTCAGATAAGGTTAGTAAAAGTTGGTCAAATTCGCCCTCTTGTGGTTAAACATTGAAGATTCTCAATGCAGTTTGATTCCTGGGTTTTACAGCGTTTTACCATGATTTACAGTAGACATCCATTAAAATGTCATTCGGTTTAAGCGGTTTAGTTTATATGCTAAATAAATTGTCATGCATATTTGAAGAAATTTGATGACAAATTAAAAGACTGGACCATATTCAAGGATTTTAGACGACTTTTTAAAAATAAGTAGCCTAGTATTCTTTAAGTAATTTTAGCACATTTAACTTAAAAAAATATATATACCCAAGACGAAGTATAACAATTAGTTGTAATAATTTTAGTGTGGAAGTCAAACGTGCAACGCTGACAACATTTAACTTGCACTTTGTCCTTCTATCCACAAGGATGCAGCACCATCTCACACATCAACTCTTATTATAAGCTCATCAAGAAGCATTACATAGATTTACATGGATTATAACAGAGAAGAAAATGGTGTAGTAAAACCAGTTACACTGTAATATTATCCTAAATGTTTGCACAATGCCTTGCGGATGAAATAAGATAACTCAATTATACAGTGAGCTTTCAGATGATGCTGAAAAAAGGCAACAAATGCAGTATAGATCTTTATTTGAAGAGCACAGACAAACAAAACAAGCTACATTCAAAACAAACATTTTTATAAAGTGCTGGAAGAATTTCTCTCTCACAATCTGACAACATGAAAACACACTTAAAAGAATGAACCATAATCCAAAATAATCATAAAACAAATATTTTATATAACCTTTCTGTATAAACTCTTGAAACCGAAACATATTTAGCATAATAATAGCCGAGGTGTTAATAAGCATGACTGTATCAGTAGTATATTTGTGCTCCGTAAAGGATGTAGTGTTTATTTAATAACAGCTGACTGACTGACCAACTTAAAAACACGCATGCAGATTAAACCAAACTAACAATCCAGATTGAATATGGATCACTGATAATAAACACAATCCAACAAAACACAAATTTAAGGCACACAAACCCTAAATACATTTTTAAAAAAGTTTAAAATGTGCTCTAAAAATGCTTTTTGAGATGCAAACAAACTAAATAAATCTGCTTTGGTTGTCGTAGAAAAACGTTTCTGCATATTTATGGATCTACACAGCATCCTTTTGTCTTTAAATGAAGTCTAATAGACGTTTAAACATAGACATCCTGGCTAAAACAAAGCTAAATTTGGGCTGTCAGCCAAAATCTAATACACATCCAAGAATAGCCCAAAACTAGACTAATCATCAAATACACAGGAATAAATCAATAACTATGTGTAGTCTATCTAATCTATTTATTTGATGATTAGCCTAGTTTTGGGCTATTAGATGTTCACTGGCAATCCAAGTTCTGCTTTGTTTTAGCAAAGACATCCATGCTAGATCTCTATTAGATGTCTATTTAACACACAATTGCTTGGAGGGTTATGCAATACCATAAACTAGTGCTCTCAATGTAAATATGAAGTGGAAACAGCACGTGTTTTACAGTATTACATGATCTGAATGCCCACAGCGCATCTGCTCATACATGAACACACAGACGCGCACACACACACACACACACACACACACACACACACACACACACACAC
>CAIGQZ010031614.1:1741692-1752169 GCA_903798205.1 Danio tinwini | reverse complement strand
CACACACACACACACACACACACACACACACACACACACACACACACTCACACACTTTTACCTTAACAATTTCTGCTGGCTTTTCTAATGAGCTCAGATGGAAGACATCAACATACAGTAGAAAAAATTGCATCATTGATATATAATCAGTATTAATGATCCAGATTTAACTCAATCAGGAGTCAAATCAAATTACAAACATGAACTGACCTAGATGAGTAGCAAATATTAAACACAATAATGATATAATTGAACCGTGCATACTTTTAAACAGACTTAAATAAAACCCTATAACCTCCTAGCTAAAATAATGATAATTACAGTAGCTAGAAATTAATATTAAAAACAATGAATGCATCAGAGGCATGTCCTGATGTGTTTTAGTATGGCACAAAAGATTTTTTTTGTCTTGTTTTTAGTCCAAATATCTAAAACTTCTAAAATCAAGAAGCATTTTTTTGACAAATAAAAAATATTGTTTGGTTTTCAGAAATAATGAGTTGAAATTAAGTGAGTTTATCATTAAAATAAGCTAAATAATCTTGTTTTTGGTTTGAAATAAGTTTATTTTGCTTACACCACTGGCAGATTACTTTGTTTATTTTATAAAAATCAAACTCTAACTCTAAAGTTATTACTTCATAAAACAAGACAACATTTGTAACTCATAGAAAACGCTTCTTGATTTAAGATTTTTTAGATATTTGTACTATAAATAAGACAACTCAAGAAAGAAACAAGAAACAAAATCTTTTTTTTTGCAGAGTGATGCGAAAGCTTTGAGAGATGTAAAGAAAACAGTTTGTGGCTAATTTAATTTGATATTACAGAAAAATGAAGTCGTTTGTAGGTTGTACCCAAGTCAAATTTTCCTAGCTTGTCCACTAGAAATGTTTTATAAAACCATATACTCACAGATTCAGAAATCTACAACCAATTAAACTGCCTGATATTCATTCAATCAAACTAAATATTGTATCCGACTAGACTTCATATGTGAAGCAAGAGTAAATTGCACCCAAATAAAAAACAAGACCACACTTTAAAAATATCCATAAATTTGCAGTTTTCTGTATTTTGTGAGTTCTGTTTTTGTTTCCCCCCCATTTATTTATGCTTTTGAGTTGCATTATGGTAACTTGATCTTTCTTCCAACAACTTTTAACCTTGAAAAGTGTGAAAAAGTGACTTTTATGATCATTTTTAATAGTTTAAAGTGCTTTATTGTCTGGGTTGGTGTTGTTCATGACGCTACACAAACCTTATAATAAACTGCAGCACATTTACTGTTGTTTTACAGACTTATTTCTCTATATATTATTACTTACACATTATTTCAAATGAGTAAAATGTCAATAAAAGTCACTTTGTTAAACTGTAGAGTTGAATTTTCAACAGCAAAAGTCCACAGAGCAGAGATCAACATCCCATAATGCAATTCACAACCGTAAATAAACAGAAAACACACAAATATACAGAAACTCCTAATTAACAGATATTTTTTGTACGGTACACATTTCCCAGCATCCTCAGTTCTTCCCCTTTTTCTTATTGTTTATCTCAAAGTAGGGCTCGTCTCTTTTGCTGGCTTTAGTCCGTGTGCTGTATTTAGTGTTTATTGGAGCTGGTTTTGTCACAGCAGCAACATGAACAGGCGGGTTACTGCTAACCAAAGGTTTCCTGGTGGTTGTTTTATTGCTACCAGTTGTGCTCTGCTCTACAGATTTACCCTGAGAGGGTTTTGTAAGGGGAATAGGAGCCCGAGGGGAACCAGAACAGGGTTTTTTGGAGTCTAAAGCCGGGGATGGAGGACGTCTCTGTGCAATACGTGTGCGGACGGGTCCCGCTGGAGGTTTCTGCGCAGACGGAGCTGAAGATTTGGGCTGTTTGCATGTTGGTTCGGGACAGACGGGACTGCGGGGCTGAGATGGAGATCCACGTGGGCGTAGTTTAGTCTTGGAAACTGCTTTCTGAGAAACTCCAGATAGAGTAGATTGGGGAAGGGGGCTTCGTTTTGGGACAGGGGAAGAAAGAGGGGTGGTTTTAGGGGAAGATGTGGGTGTGTTAAAGATTTTCTTGGGTGCTACAGCTTTACGAGCTATTAATGGTGTGGATGCGGGCGACTGGGTGACGCTGCGGGGTGTGCTGGGTTTATACACTGATGTCGTGGAGGATGAAGATGACGAAGAGGAGGATTCTGGGAGGAGGTTTACTGCTGCAATTGGGTCCATAGTTGGTGGTTGTGCTGTCTGTGAACTGTGGGTGGAGCCGGAGCTGGATGGGCCCTTCTGATAGGCTAGAATCTTCTGCTCTAGAGTGGTGAACTGCAGCACACGGTCCGGGTCGTATTTGAGCAGAAATCCCTTCAGAGTGTCCCAGCCTCCACCCACACGTACCATCACATGCTTTCCATGGAGCATCTGGAGAGACGAGTTTATTTAGTAATTAGCCCCATCAACTGGAGACGCACAGATACTCATTTTATATGGAAACACAAAGTTTTCATTTGGTCAAAAACTAACATTTTAAATGTTTATTTGACAATTAATTCATTAAGTAGGGGATAAAGTACATCCATGCGGTTGCTGTCTTAGAATGAAGCCGTCAAGGTTTATTGGCAGCCTGACGTGAAAACAACCTCCTGGATGTAATTTATACATCCAAAACATTGTTCTGAGCCATAATAGTGTATTCATTTTTTAATTAAAGGCAAAAACCGCTGAATGGAGCATACACTAAGCCATGTATTATTCAGACACAAAATTGTGCCAAACAGAAACAGCCATGAGACAGACAGACAGACAGACAGACAGACAGATAGATAGATAGAATTCACTGAAGATTAAGATGATTTTAAGCCTGTGTTATTAATTTATGCAGTTATTCTCTGGAAATAACCTACCATGGAATGTTGCAACTGACCAATCAGAATCAAGTATTCCATTAGAATAGAGTAATAATGTAATAGAACCTTCCAGTGAAAAGCACAGACTTCTCTTTGCTGATGTATGCAGTTTTACCCCTTCCTTCATGTTTAATTACCACACACAAATTTCAGCATTCAATGGCCTTTACGCATGGCAAGTGTTTTTTCAGCCACCGATAAACTTCAGGTGAAAGGTTAAAGTGACTATTTTAAATTTTATAAGGTTCCCTTCACAGCATCGATAATGTAATTTAATATTCAATTATTTTATTATTAATACACATATCCCATTAACAGCCTATGCCTATTAACGAATCCTGCTCTACGCTCTTTTCCAGTAATCCGTAACATTTGGATGTTGGATTGTAACTAGAGACAATAATTAAAAAATGATGTCCCTACCCTGATGAACAGGATCTTGTCTCCAAGTCTGTATCGTCCTTCAGACAGATACTCGATAGAAAACTTCTGAGTGCAGTTACAGGGAGGCTCATCCTGATCCGCACGATCCTGCAAACCAATGTGTGTCAATGAAATCAGGGAAAAGTTCAATTAATTGCACATGCTGGAAAAATAAGAGCTAGTTTGCTGGAGACTATGTGCATAAAGGTCATCATCAGACCTCCAGACCTGAGGGTTTCCTGCTGTTATTGGGCTCAGAGAGGGAATTTGTTAGCGTTCCAGACAAACATTTTCCCCATGTGAAGCTTTAAACAACAGCTGTGATTTACACACTCAACAAACAATAATAAACGCAACTAAGGATGGTTAACAAATAATAAAGCTAAAAATATTAAGACAGTTCTTCAAGTCCAGCATAAAAGCCTGTTCTCAGCAAGCAGTGTTTAGTGAGTGTGTGATACTCACAGCGTGATACATGGCTCCATGTTGACAGCACACTGTGAATGTTTTCACAGGAGATGAGTGATCAGTCATCATCATACTTTCCTCCAGTTCAATTTCCTTCTCCAGTTTAACCAGAACAGGAGGCTCGATCCCGTACCTACCCAAACAAAACATCTATACGATCACAGAGATTGTTTAACCATGCAATTTAGCCGATTAATGGCATCAGTTATTCATTCATTCATTTTCCTTTGGCTTACTCCCTTATTTATCAGGGGTCGCTACAGTGGAATCAACCACCAACTGTTCCAGCATTTTGTTTTATTCCTGCATGTTTTACACAGCGGATGCTCTTCCAGCCGCAACCCAGTACTGGGAAACACCCATACACTCACATTTACACACATAAACTATGGCCAATTTAGTTCATCAATTCCCCTATAGCGCATGTGTTTGGACTGTGGGGGAAACCGGAGCCCTCTGAAGAAATGGCAACACGGGGAGAACATGCAAACTCTACATAGAAATGTCAACTGACCCAGCCGGGACTCGAACCAGCGAGCTTCTTGCTGTGAGGCTACAGTGCTAACCACTGAGCCGCCATTGTTTTACAAAATCCCTTAATCAATTTGTGTTGGAACAACACTAAGGGATTGTGTGGAACCCAGCATTTTTAATGGTGTAGACCAGGGATAGGCAAACTCGGTCCTGGAGGGCCGGTGTCCTGCACAGTTTAGCTCCAACTCTGATCAGACACACCTGCTTATAGATAATTAGTGATCTTGGAGGCACTGGTTAGCATGTTTGAGTTTGTTTGATTAGAGTTGGAGCTAAACTATGCAGGACACCGGCCCTCCAGGACCGAGTTTGCCCACCCCTGGTGTAGATACACACAGTACAATAGCTGCTCTAAGCACTGAACTAAATCCACTGCAATCCACTACAATCCAGGTAAATTTGCCCCCGACCCAACTCATAAGCCCCTAAAGCAGCCTCATGACCTCTGACACCACAGACAGGCTGACATCTGTCACCTGCAGGATCAAAGGCAGGTTCACTCACCTGGAGACGATCCGGCCGATCTCCAGCAGACACAAACACACCTGACGCGGCTCCTTATGCAGCACTGAAGGACACAGCACACAAACACACACATTAATATAGATACACACTCTAAAAAGTATTTTCTGGAAGATATTGCCCACAATACATGTTGCCCACAATACATGCACGTTTGGACATGAATTAGAACTACAAACTTGGATAAGTATAAACAAACTACAAACATGGCAGTCATGCGAGACCAACCATCAAGTAAAGAAGCTTGAAGAAGAATGACTATGAATGACTCCATACTCTTCTGTTACACACTCAAAACTACATACTTTTAGGATGTAGTATAAGTGTGCGAATTAGGACGCAGCATCAGTCTCCGGGCCGTCAGGTTAATGATTGACACCCTAAATCCCGTTCACCCATTAAGAAGTGGGATTTACGGAGCCGCAGATCAGCTGACGTACACACACCGCAGATCCTCTGACACGATTACGAGCTCAGAGAAACACACACCAGCACAGAGGACAGGACAGGAGGACGCCGGGCTCCCTTTAAATACATTAATTTAGCCAACCTGATTAAAGTCCTGTTCTAATGGATAATACAGAGTGAGACTACAGATGTCCGATCTGGAGAGCCGCTCTACATGCACAATGCCTCATTCACTTCTGTTTGTGATTTTCATATATAATTTGAATGTATATATGAATTATATAATATTTATATAAAATATTCATTAACCATATAGCAAGCAGATAGAGATCTGATTTAGTTTATCCACAAATTCCAGGTTTTAATGTGCTGTATTGCATTTTAATATCTTAAACCTCATTAATAAATAAATTTATAATAATAATAATAATGATAATAATAATATATTAACACTGAAATAATAGTCATAATAATAAATAATATTTATTAGATATTATAATAAATTGATATAATAATTATTATTACTATTAACTATTATTATATTTTATTACAATAATAATGTTTATATATTTGTTTAATAAAATAATAATAATAAAATTATAAGAGTATTCAGAAACAACAAAGCTGAGAATTTATTAAAATAATAATAATAATTGAATTATTATTATTATTATTTTAAACAATAACTATTATTATCATTATGGTTTTAATAAATTCTCAGTTTTGTTATTTCTAAATACTCTCTTTTATAATTTAAAAAAAACATGTCAAACATTGTGGTAAACAAACTGCATGCATAAAAAAGGAAATCCTTCAATTATTAATTAAACAATTCAATATAGTATTTTTTTCAAGAGAAATGTGCTTCAAAATGTGGATTCTTGTTGATAAAGCATGAGCAAAAATAGTGTGTGACAAAAAGTGAGTCAATTAAAATAAATATAGATTATTAATATTTTTATTAGGCTGCAAAGTACACTTCTATGTACAATAGTAAAACATTTGTCATAATTTCTTTCAGGTAAACTAAACATTTATTGCAGGCTGTGTTTATGTGTATCAGACTTTAAATGAAAGTGTGAAATGCTGGTAAAGAGAATCTCAGATCAGCTCAAATTCATGTTTAAGTCCTCATATAATAAAACTACAGACAGTGACAACCTGATTATATCAATATAATGTTTAACAGCTATCTGGAGGCACAATCTGGATATTCAGCAAGGCAAGAAACAGATGCGGGAATGCAGAAAACCTCCAATCTAGTTTACTAAAAATACCTAACATAATTAGCATTTTTTTTTGAGCTGCACCTTGATAAACCTTCTTAAACAGGTGGTTTTCTTACCCAAACCCTCGGACTCGAACAGATAAGTTTCATCCACTCCAATGTGACGACACCAGGACAGAAAATTAGCCGTATTGTCCCGCGCGAAAAACGATCCAGGAGAGGCATTTTTCTTGAACTGGATTTTCTTTGAGGGCATCTGTTAACAAAACACAGATACAGGATCTAGAAACAAACAGTGGTGTGTTCACACGAGCTCCATAATATTGAATGTTCGTTTACTCACCGGTGTTTCTGAGTCCTCTGGGATTTTACTCTGCAGAATCCCAACTAATCGACACAATCTGACGCCACTGTCCAGCTCCTCCATGAAGCGCTCAGCTGACAGCTGCTCGCCTGCAAAAACACATATATTTATTCCAGTTACCCCTGAAATATGTGCTTTGGGTTTTTTCAGTCTGAGCTGAAAATGTCTGAGCTCACCCTGCTCTGTTTGCTGGCTGCCCAGCATCCTCTATTAACAAACTTCATCTAGTACAAAATGCAGCTGCCAGGGTTCTTACCAGGTCTAGAAAGTATGATCATATCACCCCAATTTTATCCTCTTTACACTGGCTGCCTGTTAAGTTTCGTATTGAATATAAAATATTGCTTCTTACCTATAAAGCTTTAAATAATCAAGCTCCTGTTTAGCTAACCAACCTCCTGTCTCGCTACAACCCTACCCGCTCTTTAAGATCTCAAAACTCAGGGCTTCTGGTAGTACCTAGAATAGCAAAGTCGAGTAAAGGAGGTCAAGCGTTCTAATTTTTGGCTCCTAAACTCTGGAATAGCCTTCCTGATAATGTCAGAGGCTCAGACACACTCTCGCAATTCAAAACTAGATTAAAAACCTATCTTTTTAGCAAAGCATACACTCAGTGCATCACTTTGTGGTATGACTATGAACAGCAGCTACGCTTATTATTCTCTATTTCCTCCTGGGGTACTCATCCCGAGACCCTCAGACTATGCAGCGCCACTGATGCGATCCAAGACCAGCGACGAGATAATCTTAAAGTTTTCATAATCCTGGACCAAGCCGTATCCTGAGCAGCTGCTGTGGTGGTCATGGAGGAGTGGAGAGCATGAGACTGATTCCTGTGACGCTCCAGGGACAGACGAGTCTTCGCTGAGGTCCAGCATTCTCCAGCCTCCGGTGCCTAGACTGCAGCTCTGCACAAGACCTTTGGCCATAGGAGAAATGGTCGTGCCCAACTGAGCCTGGTTTCTCTCAAGGTTTTATAAATTCTTCACTTACGCCAATTGGTGAAGTTTTTTCCTCGCCGCTGTCACCACTGGCTTGCATGGTTCGGGATCTGTAGAGCTGCGCATCGATGGATTTGCTCTTCAGTGTTTGGACTCTCAGTAGTGATTATTAAACCACACTGACCTGAGCTAAACTGAACTGAACTTAAACACTGAAAACTGAACTGACACTGTTTTAATTCACTATAATCTTCTATGTGAAGCTGTTTTGACACAATCTACATTGTAAAAGTGCTATAGAAATAAAGGTGACTTGAATTATGTCATTCTGTCATATACACCAACAATCCATTACTCAGTGTATGTGTTTAACATATTGTAATCGTACTGTCATTTTGTATTGCTGAAAGACTAAAGTGTATCATGCAAGATGTTTGCTAGCACTCTATCGGGAGAATAAAGAAAGTCCATCCATTGACCACTGGTTTGTCAGATTTGTACATTAAACTGGAAAGACTACCATAACACTTGGGATCAATGGAAATAAGACAGCAAAAAAAAAAAAAAAAAACTTTGTTTTTAATTGTTTTTGTTTTCCAGAATCCAAATTACTCTTAATATTATCAGGTTGATAAAAATTATAGTAGTGGCACTACATGTTTGTGACTTTATTTGCATTATAGATTTATATGTCATTTTAATTTATATATATATTTTCAAATTTCAAGTCAACAGCACGTTCAGAAATGTGTTTTCTGAGAAAAATGGTGACGTGTTCAATACTTATTTCCCCCACTGTATATATATATATATATATATATGCCCTTCATCAATGTAAATGAATATCAGCTGCTTCAGTCTAACATTTACATTACAGGAGGATGAATATGAACCCAGAGTGAACATTTAAGCAGGACAATGATCCAAAACACAGCCAAGGAAACTCTCAAATTTTAAGAGAAAAAATAAATAAAATCAAGCTGTAGAATGGCCCAGCCAATCACCTGATCCGAATTCAATTGAAAATACAAAATAAAGCTCAGGTTTGATAGACGAGACCCACAGAACATCAAGATTTTGACACTCTGTTGAAGTCTGTGAGAAACTCACACCTAAGCAATGCATGTTACTTTATTCTTCATATGAGAGACGTCTTTAAGCTGCAGTCACCTAAAAAGCCTTTTATATAAAGTATAAATTACGTTTCAGTAGTTTAGCACTTTCACCTTGTGTCATTCCAGTCTTATTACACATAACTCATTTTATTTTGTTTTGTTTTATTTTTATTAATGTATTGTTTTGGTTTCTACAAAAATCTGTTTTAATTCCATGTCAAGAGCTCCTTTAGAAATATTATTCAGTAATAAGCATTGTGTTCAATACTCATTTTCCTTGCTGTATAACTTTTTTGTTTGTTTACACTATTGAAATGTCTAACAAATTGATTTATGCGACAGTAAAACATGGCTGTTCACTTTCAGAAGCTGTAGTGATGCCCTCCTTTCCAATAAAATAATATGAAATAGTAAAAATATCATATCAAATATCACATTACTTAGCCTGCTATCACATACTACATTTTTCTTCAATAAGGCACAGCCCAACAAACAAGGTCGACAGCACAAAGCAGTCACACTTTAGTATTCTGTTCAAATTCCACAACCTGCTCAGTGTATTATCAGACGATAGGATTACAAGGACTTAATCTCAGAAACAGAAACAGAGCAATGGGTTTATGGGTGAACAAGCTTTTACGGGCGACTGTCTTTCTTTAGGCTGGAGTGAACACATGTAGACAGACAGGTAAAGACAACACCCTCCATTACTACACAAAGACAGAGAGATTGAGTTCTTGTTTTGGGAGTTATATATCAGCATTATACCAGGAAAACACAGTTTCCCACACTTCTGTGCTCCATATATGAGGCTTTAGGTTTCAGGAAGGGAAAAAATGTTTAGGCTAATAATAGCAGGATTTCTTTGCCTGCAAGCACTTAGAGAAGACATATGCAGATGTTCAATATTTCAATATATCATTATAACGAACAATATTGATATAGTGGACACTTCTAAATACTGTATATAATTATTATTTATAATATAATAGTACTTAATAATATATTAGATTAGGTACACTATACTTAAGTGCTTTTAAATAATATTCAGTGTGTTAGATTTAATTTATAGGCTTTTTAAACTACAATAAACTGTAATATTAGACTATTTATAGGCTTTTTGTTTGTTAGCTCAATCCAGTAAGGTTTCATGTTTAATATCAGTTCATTTCATTTAACTATAGTCAAATATAATAAAATCTACAAAAGCACTATAACATATCTATAATATGGCCATTTCTCATTGTTGATTTCAATGCATTAACTAATGTTTACTATGTTATTGTAAAGTGTTACCCATTGTACTTTATCATCATTATATAATGCAATAAGTTTGAATTAGTTTACTCTGAGCATGTATATACACAATAAAACAACACACATTTGCAAGGATTTGTTTGGTTAAATATGTTCACACGGTCCACCTTTTCTAACTCTTACTGTAATTTTGTAGTAATGTATAATAGAATTTAGCAGCAATGTATAATACCAACAATATACTTTAGCAGCAATGTATAATACCAATAATATACTTTAGTAGCAATGTATAATACCAACAATATACTTTAG
>CAIGQZ010031614.1:1719189-1741519 GCA_903798205.1 Danio tinwini | reverse complement strand
TACTTTATTAGTAACGTATAACACAAATAATATACTTTAGTAGTAACATATAATACCAATAATATACTTTAATAGTAACGTATAATACAAATAATATATTTTAATAGTAACGTATAATGCAAATAATACACTTTATTAGTAACGTATAACACAAATAATATACTTTAGTTGTAACATATAATACCAATAATATACTTTAGTAGTAACGTATAATACCAATAATATAATTTAATAGTAACGTATAATGCAAATAATATACTTTATTAGTAACGTATAATACTAATAATATACTTTAGTAGTAACGTATAATAGCAATAATATACTTTAGTAGTAACGTATAATACAAATAATTTCCTTTAGTAGCAATGTATAATACAAATAAACTTGAAATCAATTAAATATAATGATAAAACCATATACCAAGATAAAAGCTTAAGCAATTAAATCGCAATAGGCACATTTGATACGGGCAAAAGCCTAGAGTGAGTCACAGACAATGCTTTTTTATTTACCCAGCATGCCACTGAGCCAGATGGCGAGGTCCTCCTGCATGGGCACCAGTGTGGCTTCATGCCGCACGGCCAACCATTGGTCATACTGGAACACATCAGTCAGCCCTGGGCCAGGACGGGGAGAGCGCGGACCACGAGGACTCTGTAATGGGGCATCAAACTTCTCACCGTACCAAGCCTGAAACCAGAGGAGGAAGAGATCATTCAACAACCCTGTGCTCAACCGATGATGCACAAAGAAAAACACACTCTCTTCTAAGAATGTACACCTCACACTAACTCCACACCCCCTTTCCAGAAATATGGTGACCAATGTGAAATCAAGACCGTTTCACTCCGAGAAAAGTGAAGCTAACAAACATGAGCCCATCATGGAGTCTATTTACTACTTATGTAAATAAATAAATAAATAAATCATATTTTAATATCAGTAATTTCAGTAATGCATTTGATTAATATGCAAATGATTATTAGATTTGCGTACAGTACAGTTTGTAAAGTATTGTAAAGTTGTTGTTTTTCCTGTTTATTCACAATTGTGAATTGCATTATGGGATGTTGATCTCTGCTCTGTCCACTTTTGATGTTTGGAAATTCAACTCTACAGTTTAGCAAAGTGACTTTATAGACATTTTAGTAGTTTGAAATAATATAATGTAAAAGAAATCACTTGAAACTATTAACATTTTTTTCATAAAAGTCACCTTTTCTAACTTTAAGGTTAAAAGTTGTTGGAAGGAAGTTAAAGCTTCCATAATGCGGTTCAAAAGCATAAATAAATAGGGGAAAAAAACAAAAAAACAACAACAACATGAAATCACTAAATACCAAAAACTGTTAATTTATAGATATTTCTTACAGTGTAGACATATTCTAATTCAGTTATTCTAAGACACTGTAAAAGAGTTCATTCTGTCTGCCCCAGGACATGTCTAATATCTCCCCGTGTAAGTTTGTTGAAGAAAAATGTTGCGTAAGTTTATTTGATTTTTGTACAACACATTAACAATTAGACATAAATTGTAATGCACAGTAATTTCAGCAACTAAGATTGTATTTGTAGAGCTGATAAAAAAAGCTACGGTGTCCAAGAAAGCTCAAACAAGTTAAGAAAACACATGCATGTAGCAAAACGCTTACAAAACATACATGAATACACACACACACACACACGATGTTCAAACAATGCATGCAAATACAGACAACTATATTTTTAGTGCATCACTAGACAAAACAACCCTCTTATATCAGAACATCAACTTTACACTAGGACTGCACAATATATCGTTTAAGCATCAATCGCACAATGTGTGTATCTGCAACAATCGCATCGCAGGTTCGATTATATATGAAAAATTTAAATAAAGATATTATTAAATTTATTTTTACACATTTATACAATGACTACCATGCTATTTTACATTTGATTGTTCATTGAATACTGTTGGACTGTTCAGAAAACCATAAAACACTGTTTATTTATTTATTTTTGCTTGTAATTTATGCAAATGCACGGCATAGAAAAACACTTGATCATCCCAGTCAATCTAAATCAATGAAATCTTTAGAAATAGAGCTCTTCAAATCATCTGGTGAAACTATATTCATATCGCGATATATATTGCGGCACAACAAAATCTTGCACTGCAATAATTTTCCAGCCCTACTTTACACAGTGACAAACTTGAGATGGATTTTTCAAACAAACCCTTAAACATTTGCTCAATTCTAACAATGCCACTTTTAACACATAACAATAATAATATCTCATGTCTTCAGTTCATATGGGCCCTAAAAAGACTGAGGCTGAACATCTGTTTGAAGCACACAACCTACAACAGACCATTCACTAATTCTCTAGATGAACATCTTTAAATGAGCCCAAACCACACCACTGTGCTGGGAACGACTGAAAAATGAAAGCCTGTTTTACAAATCAAACACATGCAGGACATCCTGACAGAAATCCCATAACCTCTAGTTTGTGCGCATGAACCCTGCTGTTCCCACACATGCATTAAACTCCCATGAGAAATAGAGAAAGACAGAGAGAGAGAGAGAGAGCTTCAGGCTCCTAGTAACACACATATGGAGTGTTTCTTCGGCTCATGCACAAAGACTCAGACTAATTAAACAGGAGAGTGTTTGCATGTGGGTGAGTTGGGTTATAAGACATGCATTTTATATAAGACAATTGTGATTAGCATCCCATAGAATCAACTCAGCTACATTTATTGAGAAATCTCTCTCTTGCTTTTAGTTGGCTCTTTTTCCTCACTTATACACTCAAAAAAAGAGACTTGTTCAAACTCATGTAAAATAAGCTTAAACACAATTCTTGAGATTTTTTTTAGGACAACTTGTGTCATGTTCAATACACTTCCATTTGTTAGGTTAACTTAATCGATTTTTAAGTTGGAACAACCTGAATGAATTGTGTGGAATCCTGCAATGTTTACAGTGTATGAGAGGAATTCATATTGTAAGTTTGCCCTGGTGAATTCAGATACATGCTTTATCAAATGCACTATAAAAAGCTTTTAGTTGACTTTAATTAAAAATCAAATGCATCTGCTACACTATAAAAAAGCAATTGAGTTGTTTTTATTTAAAAAGCAAGTAAATTTGTGGCCGTAAAACTATCAAGTAAATTAACTGTGCTCATAATTATGAAAAATAAGTCAAATTATCATATTAAGTTGCAATGGGTTTACTTGCATGACAAAGTAGTCAGTTTTTACAGTGTATTACATAAATGTGATCATTTCACACATCATATATCACAGATGCTGAATTATTATCAGACAGGACTGTGTAAAACTATTTGGAATGGATTCCACAGATTAATCAGAATTCCGAATTCTAAATTCAAACATGTTCAGAACACAAATGATCAGGTTTGCTCTTTAAGAAATGAGCAGATGTAATTAATTTTATCATAATATCTCTAAGATTTAGAGACATTAGTTAGGAGCATTGTCAGTTATTATTGCATATTAGAGAATTAATTTATTGGACTCAGATGGTATTAGATGTATAAATGTGAATGCTCATTTAATGTAAATGTGCACTTTTAGATTAGTGTTGTTGCCATCTAATAGTCACTTAAATTAAATCTATCTTTCATGAAGCACATTGTTTATGATGCATCATTTAAATCTCTATGTTGTTATATTTTGACAAAAACACTAATACATTTAATCCATTCCAATCCACATATATCCATTTCTCATGATGTAGCATTTGTTTGTTGTATTTTTGATAAAAACGCTGACAAGCGTAGCTTATTACGAACCAAAACAAACTAATTTTCAACTGTTTGTTAAGCTGTTTGATATATTTAAGGTCCAAAATGCTAAAATAAATAAGTACTTATAAGTTTACTTAGACAAAAACACAGATTAATGTAACCCATTCTTTTCCAAACAAATCTATATCACTAATTTTTTACTTTTAAAATGTCAGGCTGTAGTGTGATTTATTTTTTAACACACACAAAAAGGGAGAATTTTGAATTTGACATAACATAATATCATTACGGTCTTAATTACATCTCTATTGCTCCTTATTGCATGCTTTATGTCATGTGAACATAAAACTCGTCTCAAAATTAGCTCAGATCTTGACTATCGTCAACCTCCTAAAACAAAAAAAAAAATCACATTCAAACTAAACAAATGAGGATGCAGGTCTGAATTCATTCTGCATCTTATCTCATAGCTGATTTCAAAGAAACAAACAAAACACAAGAAAGATTAAAATCATACCTGCAAACCAGCCTGAACCGCCATCATTAGTTACAAAAGAGATTCACGTCCACATTCTGAAAGACAGACAAACAAAACACTGTTAAAAAGCAGCTCAGACAGGACACGCATTTCCAATAAACACTTAAAAACAGAGTGCATGACAGCTTAAACTCCAATTAGAGGATGATATTTATTGCATGCAGCTCCTTTTTTAATAAATGAAGAATATTTTAATTTTAAAAATGTAATAGAGATTGAAGAAAAGATGTAAATCACTGTGACCAAATATCAGAGAGAAAGACAAGCGGCAGATCAAGACAGTTCAGTCAACATGAGCACAGCTGAGGAAACAAAGCCAATGTCTCATTTACTTACACACACACACACACACACACGTTATATCCTGATGGGGGCTCCCCATATAGCTCTAAAGATGTTATTGCACAGACTGTATATTTTATTCCCCTAAGCATTTTTACATTTTCAAAATATGTCATTATTATTTATAAGCATGTTTACATCAGTTAAGGTGACAGGAGTCTGTGTGCATTCAGGTTGAAGTCCCCACTATGATAGAAAAACAAGTACACACACAATCACATAGATGCCACTTCAACACACACATGCAGTCAATAACACACTCACGTGAATCCTAAAACCACAGACAACATCTCGATCAGATGCTCACCTGAGCAAAACACACACACTCACAGTAGGGATCCAGCTGAAACTCCACCTGACACACCAGAAACACCTCAGCGCAGTAAATCCCAACACACACACTGACAGAGGATATGAGCGCGAGAGAGACCGACTAATGAAGCCGCACAGCAAACCCCCATCCAATCCCAGCCAAGCATTCACAATGCCCTTATTGTTACAACCCCCTCATTCATTCACACACACACACACACACACACACACACACACACACACACACACACACACACACACACACTTTTTGAAAGTAAAAAGGGATCGTTCACACAAAAATTTATTTTCTCATTATTTACTTGCCCTCAAGTGGTTATATACACCTTTATGAGTTTCTTTCCTCTATTGAACACGAAGATATTCTGAATAATGCTGAAAACCTGTGACCATTGACTTCCACAGTAGGAAAACCAAATGCTATGGAAGTCAATGGTTACAGGTTTCTAACATTCTTCAAAATCTTCTTTTGTGTTTAACACAAGCAAGAAACTCAAAGGTTTGGAACAAGTGAAGGGAGAGTAAATAATGACAGAATTTTCATCTTTGGATGAATAGTCCCTTTAAATGTGATTAAGCATTTTTAATTACGAGGACAAAAAGCATGTCCTCATAAACCACATTAATAGAGTACAACTAAGTCATACCTATGTCAGAATCCAAATTTCTGTCCTTGTAAACCACTAAAACCACACACACAGTTTAAAAAGTACTACAAGGACACTTTAGCTATAACCAAGTTTTTTGGTGTATTAGGGGAACACACTCTCCCACTTTCGCATTTGCTGGTCAGCCAATCACATGCTGCAGTTTCATACGCATGCATACAATTAATGAGTGGGTGCAGCACTCAGAAAATAAACTCACTATTTACTCCTTTCAAGTGGTTATAAACCTTTACTAGTTTCTTTATTGATTTAGTTAAGCACAAGACAAGATATTTTGAATAAAGCTGAAAACCTATAACCAATTACCTGTATTGTAGGAAAAACAAATACTGTAGAAGTTAATGGTTACAGGATTCCAACATCCTTCAAATGATCTACTTTTGTGTTCAACAGAAGAAAGAAACTCATTTTTGGGTGAACTCTCCCTTTAAGTGTGATTTTAAAGCATTTAGAATTACGAGGACAAAAGGCATGTCCTCACAAACCACATTAATAGAGTCACACTCATGTCAAAATACTAATTTCTGTCCCTTGCATACCATTTAAACCAGTACACAAACTCACACACAAACAAACCCAACATATTTTGAACGTGGAAAAACCCTGTTAAAGGCATAGTTCTCCTAGAAATGAAAATATACTCACTATTTACTCTTTTCAAGTGGTTATGAACCTTTACGAGTTTCTTTATTAAACACAAGAGAAGATATTTTGAATAATGCTGAAAAGCTACTGTATAACCAATGACTTTCATAATAGGAAAAACAAATACTACAGAAGTCAATAGTTACAGGATTCCAACATTCCTTAAAATATCTCCTTTTGTGTTCAACAGAAGAAAGAAACAAATTTTTATGTGAACTCTCCCTTTAAGTGTGATTTTTAACCATTTTCAATTACGAGGACAAAAGGCATGTCCTCATAAACCATGTTAAGTACAACCAAGTCACACCCATGTCAAAATACAGATTTCTGTCCTTGTAAACCACTAAAACTAGTACATACATACACACACAAAAACAAATTTGCAATGTGAAAAAAGCACTGTTGAATGGATAGTTCACCCAAAATTGAAAATGTACTCACTATTTACTTTCCCTCAAGTCCCGGGTTTCTTTATTGATACAAGAGAAAATATTTTAATTAATTCTAAAAACCTGTAACCATTGACTTCCATAGTAAGGAAAAAAATACTATGGCAGTCAATGGGTACACATTTCAGTCTTTGTAAACCACTAAAACCAGCCCAAACACACACACAGTCCAATGTCTGTCAGTTGGCAAAGTGCACAATCCTCCACAACAAACTCCTCCATGACAGCACACAAAAGAATCTGATTTTTTTTTCCTTTCTGAAGGGCAGCAAGAGAATGAACAACAGCTTTCTCTCTCCAGCCAGACATGAAACAGCAGAGAGCGAGGGAACAAGTTCATTACTGGAGAAAACAGCACGAGACTCGATCTTCTGTGCATTCAAGCCCACAAAATGTCAAGCGGCGGAGGAGATGAGAAACAGCACAAAACCCAGAATTGATGTGTGTGGCTGATGAAGTGGGTGGAAGAGTCCCGAGGGCCACATTCCTCCGTCAGGGCATATCCAACGTGGAAATAAAGAGTCTGTCAGTAAAGCAGAGACGCGTCTGACCACTCCACAGCAGGTTTATTTACAACAGAACGTGTTTCGCTGAGTCTCTTTAAAGCAGGCTTGTTGACGGTGAAATTAAAATGCCGTCATCGTGCAATTATCATGCAATTACCTTAATATAGAGATATTTAACAGATGATGGTGACAAAAACGTAGCACTTTAATGGAAGGGGTGTTTATATTCAGAAATTATTTTGACATTTGCACATGCATGTGGTTACGAATGCTTTTTAAAATTTTTGATTCATGAAACATAGAAGGAAAATAATAGAATCATAATGCTGTCTGCCTTCATGCTTCAGGTTTAAAATGACAAAAAAAAAGTCGAGTACTAAACCCATGTGCAGCATCAAATTGTTTTTAAAACCATTTGTTAGTTCATGCATCATCTGTGATCCCTTTGATGGTTGATAGATGTCACAATCTATATTTCAGTATCTGCTGAATGTGATTTTCTTTTTCATAAAAGGAATTATGTAATTAGGGCTGGAAATTTGATTTGTTGGATCATTCACTCCAAATTCAGAGCTGTCGTTGTTTACTTATGCACCATAAAATTAGGGAATGCTTTTCTTAACGATGTGTTCATAAATGTGAATGAAATTTTACGCATGCTTATTATATTTGCTTATGACATTTTAAATGCAAAGATGACACTGTTTGCTATGACGACTTGACATGAACAAATATATTACAGCTTTTTTGTGTTTGTCAAGACAACATTACCAAGACAACAAAGCTTGTCTTAAATCTGTCATAAACATGACTATCATGAAAAGATTATAACTGTCTCATGAATTTTATAATAGCATCATTAATATTGTTTTTGACCTCAACTACAGTGGTGCAATTTATAGTAATGACACTTTTAATGACAACTGCACTGAAAGCACGATCAGAAAAAAATTCATGACACAATTATAATGGCATATATCAAGCTGTCATAACAAATAATGTCATCTTTGCATTTAAAATGACATAACTGACACTTAGTAACCTTTGTCATATGCATGCATAAAATCTTATTCACATTCATGATGTGCTATCATATGATAAAGGCTTGTCTTATGAAAAAAAAGTATGATTACATAATGGACTAATTTTATAAAGCATGAGTAAACAACAACAGAGCTCTAAATTTGGAGTGAACGATCCCTTTAAGACACAAATTAAACTTCCAGCTCCATAATTACACAATTCTTTTCATGAAAATCACATGATGTGCAAATGTTAAAAGCAAATTCTGGGTGAACTATTCGTTAATATTTCAGCCAAAATCAATTATTACCTTTTCTGAAATGATTATTCAACAGATGCCAATACCAAGACTGTGACAAACGCATTAAACAAATAAAAATAACAACAACTACATAAAATAAGCTATATACTGTTATTTCAACTTTGTGGAAGCTCATCAGGAAATGTAATTTGTGACAGGACTGAAGTTTGAATTGACTTTTACAAAAAGTAAAACATTTGAAACATGATGCATAAACTCATTTTTACTCTTCAACCCATTTAACATAAATCTAAGTGTGAGAAACATCTCAGCAGTGATTTGCTTGCATAATCACTATCCTAATTAAAGACACGCCCACAAAAACAAGCCAAAAAACAACACACAGACAGTGACTTTTCCAGCAGAAATGAGGCTGGGTGCGAGATGACAGAAAACACAAAGCACTCTAACATCATAATCCCATTATAATGAAGGTCTGCGTGAGTTACAGTCGATTTGTGCCTTTAATTAAACGCGAGCAGCACACAAAGCGAGCGAGTGCTGGGGGTGTCCGCGTGGTTCCTCAGGTCATCACATAATCACGTTTAAGAGGATCACGCTTCCAGACACATCCCGCCTGCTCCTCCTCCCTCCAGACACGTGGCACATGCGTGTATGCATGCATGCTTGTGTGTGTGTGTGTTTGTATGTGCATGCACCAGTGGCTTGCACATGGGTCCCAAAAAAGCCGGCCATCAATCAAAGTCCCTCCCTTTCCTGCTCTTTTGTGTTTTGGTTGTGATCTTAATTAGCCTGTCAGTTGCTTTCATTAGTAGGCAGAGCCATCAACACACAAACACAGAATTAATGCTTCCAGAGAGGATGGGGCGTCTGATAAACCATCGGTCAGAAGCCCTTCCCCCAGAAACCAGAGTAAACCCCTTTTACACCTGCTACCTTATCAGTGAATGCACTAATGATGAATTACAAAAATAAAAGGCCAAGATTTGAACTGATAACCCCAAATAAACATGGTCACAGGATGAATAAACAGTCTATATTACATTTACTTTTATTCACTCAGCAAATGCATTTACATATAACGAGTAGCATATGAGGTGCAATATTGTAATACTGTTAGATTTTGTCTGTTCATTGCTATTCATTAATAATGTTAATAATATAATTCATGTATTTTATTTAAATTGTGCCTTGAAATGTATTTTGCTGCTTGTTTAAACGAGTCATTTAAAATGAGTTGAAAACACAATTCTTAAGTTTTTTTGAGACAGGTTATGTTCAATCGACTTAAATTTGATGATTACTTAAATTTTGATTACTTAAATAAAATGATTATGTTAACTTCATTAATTTGTGTTAGGACAACATAAAGGAATTGTGTGGAACCCAGCATTATTTACAGTGAAGTCTGCCTTTTAAAATACACATTACAAAACAGTAACAATTAATAAGCAACACCTAAAACCAGTGCAAATATAAAAAGATATTTGTTTACAACATGTGTGCTGGGTGACCTTGGATGTTTAGAAAAGCATCATTTAACAAAAAGTATTATTATTATTATTATTATTATTATTATTATTATTATTATTATGAAACATTGGCTGCATTTTAGTGGCCTAAAAAACACCAGGCAAAAAAAACCGGACAAAACCCAAACATGCTTGGCTCATAATTCATCAAAATGTTGAATATGCAAGACATTTTTGCTATTCAATTTGATGCCAATGGCATTTTTGGTGGCCTAAAAATATTTTGTGCACTGCAAAACTTAAGTCCTGTGAAACTGGTGACACCTTGCAGATATCATTCATCGATGGATTTGCTCTTCAGTGTTTGGACTTTCAGCAGTGACATTTAAACCACACTGAACTTTAGCTCTGTAAACTGGACTGACACTGTCTCAATTTACTAGAACTTTTGTGTTAAGCTGCTTTGACACAATCTACATTGTGAAAGTGCTATAGAAATAAATATAAATTGAACTGAAAATTATGTGTGTGTACAGATGCATAAGAGCAATTCCAGCGTTATGGATGTGACATTTGCAGTAAATTCTCAAAACATAAATTCACATAGAAAGTCTGTTAATGTTATATTGAAAAATCTGTTTATATTTTCCAGAACAACTCACCACAGAGTTATAAGATCAGAAAAATATCAATCTGTAAACGTGTTTTGTACTTTAAATGAGGAAAATAAACATGCGTTATGGATGTGACCAAAAAAGTCTGTGAGTTTACAGTGTACAACATACTTTGGAGAAATTCTGTGAATTAAACTGCATAAGTCAAAAAGAATAATGCTGATCATAAGTATAAGAGTTGCATTTATGATGAAAAAAACTTGTTATGGATGTGACACTTTACAGTTATGGATGTGACGGATGTGAAATTGCCACTCGTGTGACTTTGGTAAATCAAATAAAATTGTTTAAAAACATTGAAAGAGACATTTGAGTATTTCTAAAGCACTGTAAGATGTTTGCTTACAGAAAAAAACAGAAACGGTTTCCGTATTTTGGAGAACCTAATATTTTGGGAACGTTTGACATTTGAATGGAACTGCTCATAAGCTATTTCTTTACAAAGTGACATCAATGCCAACTACTAGTTTAGCATACTGAACACGCATGCATATTTAGTTGTTTTCACATATCTATGTAAATAGAGATCATTTGCCAACACTGTCATCATCATCATCATCATTATGTAAAACTTTTCCATTTACAAACATAGTACAACGTTGTCATCTAAACAAACTCTCCGTCATGCATAAAATCGGCTTTGCGATTTGCACATTCTGAAGTCTAATCCCTACTGAAAAGGAGAAAAGAGGGGAAAAAACTACTTTATCATGCTTCTGAAATTACAAAACAAAGCACCATTTCAGAAACTTCCATGCTCACCAACTAAACTCAACATAACCTCATCAAAATTACTCAGAAATAATACACAGAAAAACAAACATCTAATACTGTTCACATCAATCTCATGTAGAAACATTTACAGCAGTGCAACAACAAAAAAGCTTTAAGAGATCAATTTCTAAAAGAAAGTATAATAATATTAGGATATTTTGTGCAATGGAAAGATTTTAAGGGTGTTAATGACTCTTTGTGCATTTCTTTAATGGCGCAGCAACCGTTTAATTTTCACAAATAACCAAACACCAATATACCAACTCTCTGGAGTCAAGAAAACATGTGCTGCGCCCCAATTCACATATTGTCTGTTCGAAATAGTACACAAAAATAGAACTAGTGTGAACCAAAGCTTGCATACTCTGTTACACACTCAAAAGTTTACTTTTTACTCACAAAATAGTACATACTTTTTAGGACGCAGTACAAGTACGTGAACTGGAATGCACCAATGCATTAAAAACCAATTGGTGATGCTCTATTCATGGCATCATGTAAACAGAAGCCGCTGTCATGGTTACACAACGACAGGTTATAAGACACTAACAATTAACCAGCACAGGGTCTGCACCTCCCCGTCCCACTAATCATCTGCTGGGTCATTAATAAAGGAGCAGTAATCCAAGATTCATAACAATGAGCAGCATGTGCAGCAGAGATCATGGGAAATTAATCCCAGCATTCATTTATTTCAGGATTTCCCCCTTCAGCCTCCTCTGGAGCTCAAGAACCCCCCGATGGCACAGATCAGGCAGATGGTCACTAGAGGCGCAGGATATGGGGTGATTCTGGGGCAGCTTACGTGTAGTGTTTACACAAGCACACACTCACAAGCACAAACACACTCATGTGTGCACACTCACAATCACACACACACTTGCGCACGTACCCACACTCACTCACTCACCCACTCACACACAAACACACTCGCACAAACACACACAAATGTAAACAATTGTACATGCTCACTCACACACACTCACAAGCACAAATACACTCATACACATTCGCACACACTCACTCATACACATTCGCACACATGTAAACAATCGCGCACACACACACTCACTCATGCATAATCACGACACTCGCACGCACACACACTTACTCATACATGTACAAACACTCACTCACGCCCACTCGCTGACACACTCACACTTGCACAAACACTCATGCATAATCACTCACATTCGCAAACACACACACTTATTCATATACACTCGCACAATCATTCAAGCATACTTGCGCACACTCAAACACACTCACGTGTTCACACACACACTTACGCACACTTTCACTCACTCACACAAACACACTCTCATACACTTACTAAAACACACTCACTCTCACACACTCACACTAATGTACACACACACACACACACACACACACACACACTCATTCATTCATTCATTCATTCATTCATTCACACATCACCATAGAGCAGCAATATATGAATGCAAAACAGCAAAGGAATAACTCCTAAGTGTTATTGTTAGTTAGTACAATAATGAAATGGTTTACAAATACCCAAATATAGGCTGATGTATCTGTTTACTGCTCCTTGTGCTATAACATTTACTATTTTAAGCCGCTTGAGACAAAATCTACCCAGGTAAATGAAAGTTATTCACTCTACATGGCACAAAAGAATACTTCGGCTTCCTAAAATAGCTAGCCAACACATTCAATCTGTTAACAGCAGTTCAGCATGACCAAGACAGTCTTTGGTGATAAACAAAATTCCCTGCCAGAGCTCAAGGACCCGCTGAAATCTTTACGGCTGTAGTTCACATCAGGAAACACCTGCAGTTTAGCTCTATTCTGCTGTTGGACATGCACACAACAGATATGTCTGAAGCACAAATCTGTTTAAAGCTCAGATGAGCATTGAAATAATCACATGCATAGCTATACTGCAAAAAATTTGCTTAGCATTTTTGTCTGGTTTCTAGTCTAAAAAGTCTTTAATCAATTATTATTTGGCTTGTTTTCAGAAATATATCTCAAAAATAAGTAAGTTTCTCTCAAAATCAAGCAAAATATTCTGCCAATGGGGTATGCTAAATATTATTAAAGTGAAAACAATATTACTTTCCTTACCCCATTGGCAGAGTAAAGTCTAGAAGGGATACAGCTGTGGATACGCACATCAATATAGCATTATTTTTGTAACACTGTACAACAATAGCTAATATTTTTACAGTACTGTGACGGTTGGGTTTAGGGGGGTAGGTGTTAACAAAATACAATTTATTGGGTAATTTAATTAATAACATGCATAATACTTTGTACAACTACTGTTTTACATTACTGTAAGGGTTGGGGTAAGGGTAGACATTAATAAAATACAATAAATGGGAAATTTAATAAATAACATGAATAATTCTCGTTAACTTCCAGCCACAACCGTATCTGATAGCAACAACATATTGGCTTATTATTTAGCTGGTTTTAAGGTAAAACTCACTTCATTTTAACATATTATTGCTTAAAACAAGACAATATATTTTGCCTGTCTAGAAAATGCTGCTTGATTTAAGGATTTTCCAATATTTGGACTAGAAACAATACAAAAAACTATTTTTGCAGTGATAAAATAGGAGACGTTGTTGTTACAATCTCACTCATTCTACTTAAACATGCATCTGTTACTTATCTGACAGCTCAGTATTTTACTAAATAAAACCTAAATTAAGTGGAAAATATTAAAATATGATTTATTTATAATCCTATACGTGTTATATTTGTCAAACAGTTCATGATTCATCTCGCATTTTCCATGGAAAAGTCACGTAAGTCCATAACAACCCTCATATTTCAGTATGACTGCTAAAAATAACCATCAAAAAGCTTCTTTTATCACTCAAGTCAGCTTTGTTGACATTTTATTTTCCTTTTCTAAGGAAATTCTCGTTAAAAACAACCACATAATCAGATAAACAAATTCCTGTCTCTCTCTGCGTCGTTGTCCCTCACTCACTTTCTCACTCCAGCTTGTTTTGGTGTTATGAGGTTGAAAAAAATAGCATAAATAAACTCACCAGAGTATATTGTGTTTGTTTGTTGTGTCAGTGAGTAGTTGTCTCTTCTTCTGTTTGATCCACGTTTCGCTCCGCGGCGGCAGGTCGGCGTGCGCGCGCTTGTGCGTGGATGTGTGCGTGGACGCGCATCAGCTGGATCTGTTCTGTTCCTCCACGCGCCTCGGAATGTTCAGTTGAGACTAAGGGATTCGCGGTTCAAAACAGCCAATCAGAGCGCAGATAAAAAGTCTCAATGGAGAGGGGCGGGGCCGTGTGCGTAGGTGGGAGGTTCCCCTTTTTTAAAGCATTACAGTACGGATAACCCCCGAAAATCAGACATGACAAATTTTTTTATAATTAGTGCTGGGCATAGACTAATAGATTACTCCTATCCAAAATTAAAAGTTTGTTCTATATATACATATATACACATATGTACACCACACACACACACACACACACACAAAATAAATACATATATTGATACATATATACATATAAATAGATATATTATATCTAATATTATACACATTTTCTCAAATATAATATATATACATAATATACATACAGTAAAGACACTTAAATTGTAAAAAAAATATATATATATATATAATTTGGATGCGATTAATTTATTAAGTAATTAATTATATTAGTATTTAAATGATTAAATTAGACATCGTGCTTACATTTTAAATGCATTATTTGCTGTTTTACATTTCTAAAATAAAATGTTTTTGCCTTATATATATAAAATATGTGTGAATGTGTGTGTTGTCTTTATATATGTGTGTGTGTCATGTGATTCTCATACATAATGCTATTTTAAAATAATTACGATAGTTCTTTCTGCCAAAGGCAAAATTAAACAAAATACAGCATTTTTTGTCATTGTGAGTTGTCTTTGTGGGGAAGTGAGTCACTAGTATGAACAACATCTTATTCCAAATGCTTAAAATACCTTCAGGTAGCATAAAAAAAACTACATCTTAAAGCAAAATCATCACCCACTCATACGTTTGCTTAGTAACACAAATAAGGGCGTACAGCAAACTAATGATTCTTAAATAAAAAAAAGTCTGTGTTTATTTATCACTTTCTCCCAGTTCAGATTATCTCTGGAATTAACACACTCCTCTGCATATGATTGGCGAACTGAACAATGGATATTACACTGAGTCATAATCACAAAGCAGGATTTGTTGGCACAGGTAAAATCTGATTAGTTCCCCTGGGTCACACAGAGGATTAAACTGGCCTCTTTCCACCTATAAACCCCCTCGCTTTATTAAATAAAACTTACAAATAATAAAAATAATTAATACAAATGTCAAAAAAAAGAATGCGCCTTACAAACGACATATTTTATTACAAACGACACATTTTATAGTAATTGACCAACTATACAATACTAGTCGCAGTTTAATAAACATTCAGAAAATTTGTCGACAGCGCCTCCGTGTGTACAGTATACGCAGAAGGTTAACGCCTACATCTCCCAGAAGGCTTTGCGCGTGACGACACGGCCACAGCGACAGAAAGTGTAGGAACTGGCCCGTTGCTGTTGATAAGGTAAGGAATTACGTTCATCTAAGATAATCTACGGTGTTATTTTGACATATAATGAAACAACAAATCAATAGCTTGTGGTTTATGTCTGGTATTTATTTAAACGATCCAGCATTTGAGTATATTAGCAACCGGAAGAGTGATTTTCATAGCAGCTAATGCTAAGCTTCCACCAAAACATTTGACACTTGCCATCATTATTTCATAAAACAAGCCATTTAATGTATATATTTAAGTCACATCGGTGATGTTAGTGTTAGAATAGAGCCTTTACACTTATGTGATCAACTTTAAATAATATAGTATTAAGTTTACTGGCAGTTCTGAGTTGAACTGCATGATATTGGAAACAACTGACATTGCGATATATTGATTTCTGCTATATATATATTGCGATGCTACAATAATTTCACAAGTTGTCCCTATTTGTAAAAGACTTCCTAATTAAATATTGACTGGAATGATTTGTAGGAGAGTGCATCTGCATAACATATACAACATTATACACCAAATATATTAAAGCACAGATAAAAACAACAGAACAATAAAAATGAAATACACAACACTTTATGGTTGTTGGTGGAGTCTAACAAGTATTAAATCAAATGTAAAATAACACTGCATATCCTTCAGTGTATTAAATAATATTTAAGCCAGACACTGAACTACTAGATACATCTCATCATAAAAAAATACTTTACACGTCTGCCTGGGAAAATGCATTTAAATTAGCTGGAAATCATCTCACTCTCCATCTACAAAACATAGGATCAACACACTTATTTCCTACTGCAGTCCTGAGAATATACTGTTTAAATTCAGATGATCACAAAGGACTACTGAAATGTATTCTGGTCTTGCCAATATATACTGAACATATCTGGATTAATGTTGGAGCTTTTTTTGCTTATAATATTTAAGAAAATTTTTTCTTATCTTATAAACATGTTTTGGGTTATTATGTTAAAGATCACTCTTTAAAAGATGCTGGTTTTATTATAGACTTTATTCTATTAGTATGTCACACATAAATCCTTCGTGGTGCTAGAAAAAGAGATTAAAATGTATATAAAAGTGATTTAAAATGGTTAATATATGCTTCTCCTTTAATGTTTTTGCATGAAATGTTTGTATACATGTATTTTCTGTACTAAAGTGCATTTAATAACTTTGGTTAATAAGTACATTTGAAAAAAACATGTATATTTGTATGTAATTTGATAATTATGTACCCTCTCCTCTTTTTTATTATTATTTTCTTTTATTTCTTTTTTTTCTTCTCTCATTTAATCCTTCTTGTTAAAGATTGTGAAGTGATTTTGTTGTATAATGAAACTGCATGCTGGTTTTTGTTAAAGCAAAAAAAAACAAGGACTTTAGAAAAAATTTGGATGCCTTTTCCGGTGCATCTAGCTTTTATTTCTTAGTTGCATGCTTTATATTTATTTATTTATTATTTATCTCTCTGATATTGAGTTTTTTTTTCTTTCTTTGTTGAGTAAAAAGGCTTGTTAATGTTTGTACACTATGATTTGTTTGACATATATATGAAAAGAAATCTGGAAAAAAATATATATATTTAAATATATATATTTGCAGCAAATTTGATAATTTCTTGTGGCCAAATGGTTTAAATTAACTTTAAATCTTTCAGTCACAGGCCTTAAAACAAGATTGCAAATCAACGGTTATTATAATTTCAACTAGACACTGCAGATCCTGTGATGTGACTATTGCAGATTCGCACATTGTGATGTATCAATGCTGAAACGATATGTAGTTTTGTGTGTTTATTAATTTAATAATAAATGTTGTTTTCTTCAGGAATGACCTGTACATTAGAGAAGGTTCTGGCCGATGCCAAATCACTTGTGGAGAGACTCCGGGACCATGACAGTGCTGCTGAGATCCTGATTGAACAAACCACACTGCTCAACAAGAGAGTGGAGGCCATGAAACAGGTCAAATACTCTCTTTTTTTACATTGAGGCAAAGTTGGTTTTATAATCTCACATTCGTTCAGTGACAGATTGTGACACAGTCCCTATATTGTTTACCATGCAACATTAAATATTCAGTAAGAAACTGCATGCAAGAATGACTTCAAAACAACATTAGCACTATTTAATTACACTTTTTTTTTGTCAGCCAATAACTATCATGTACAACACTGTTCACAGTTGAATAAAGGGTGCTAATGTTGTTTTGAACTCATACTTGCATGCGATTTCAGACCAAATATTCAAAGTATTATGGTAAAAACAATATAGGGGCTGCTAAAATAAACAAATGTGTGAATATAAAACCAACTATACGTCAGTATCAGAATCAGTTTTATTGCCAAGTGTGCTTCACACACACAAGGAGTTTGTTTTGGCTACAGAAGCTTCCAGTGTACATAAAGTGACAACAAAATAAATATGAAATTTTTTTTTGCATTGAATCTCAAGCAGTCACAGCTTACCATAAATTGAACACTATCTGTACAGTGTATCCTCGTTTGTTTATTTTTTTTTTGTTTATTTGTTGTGGTCTCAGTATCAGGAAGAGATCGAGGTGTTAAACCAGGTTGCGAGGCATCGGCCGCGCTCAACTCTAGTCATGGGAATCCAGCAGGAAAACCGGCAAATACGGGAACTACAGCAAGAAAACAAAGGTGTGTGTTTGGAGGTGTTCTGTCTTTCCCTGCATGCTATTTGAAGCCTGTTTTTAAAGCTCAGTGTCTGCGCAGAGCTGCACACGTCACTGGAGGAGCATCAGTCTGCGCTGGAGCTGATCATGAGCAAATACAGAGAGCAAGTGTTTCGCCTTTTGATGGCAAGCAAAAAAGAGGATCCCACCATCGTCACGCAGCTCAGAGAACAGCACACGAATGTCAGTCCCCCCCCACACACACACACACACACACACACTGAGATTCACTATAAAAAGCTGCTACACAAATAGTCTCAAGATTCATACTGGAAATCCTTGAAAATACTTCAATTGTTTTAATCTATAGTGTTTTTAAGGTTTAAAAAGTGCTTAGATTTTGGGTAGAGTGCTTGAAAATGTAATTGTGCCGCTTGCATTATAATTCATTTTAATAAATAGGTAATAATAATTCACTTTAAATGAATTCAAATGAATCTTACAAGGAGTAAATCACAGTCTTTTGACATTAGGTTCGGTGCAAAAATGCCATCAAAGATTTTGCGTAGAATACTACACTATACTATACTAGAAAGCAGCTGATATAATGTGATTAAAGTATGCAAATTTGCCACACTTGTGCATGGCTTGAAAATGCAGCTGGAGAGGTGTACTGTAAAATAACGCTCATTTTGTTAATAATTATATACAATTAATCTAAGATACAAACATTAAATTTATTGTGCACAAATGGCTTGAGTTGACTTGCAAAGAATAAACAAAATAATATACACATGCAAATAATAATAGGTTAAAATCTGAAATGACTTCACTATGATCTGAACTGTAGTGTCTCATTTATAATGCCAACTGGACACTGCAGATCCTACTTTTGCGGATTCACACATTGCAATATCGATGCTGAAATAATGTTTTGTGCAGGTGTTAAATGTTACTGTGTTTACGTCGCAGGAGATGCAAGCGCACATTGAAAAAATCAACGAAATGGCCACGGTGATGAGGAAAGCCATCGAGGTGGATGAAGGACGACTGTGTGAGGATGAGGAGAGAATCAAGCGCCTGGAGGTGACACACACTTCAGTATAAATCACAATAACTGGTGTGATATGACTAAATGTTATGTACAAACAATGTACAATATGAGTCGTTTTATTTTACAATAATGAGATTGTGAACTCAATCACTTGATTATCTGGTAACACTTTAAAATAATGGTCCATTAGTAGATAAAGTATGGAAGCCCGTTTCCGCCACTGAATGATAAAAAAATATATATCAATAAAAATAAAAATAATGATAAAAATTTTTTTTAACTACTATTTAAATTAAAAAAATTATAAAGTCAGAATTCAGAGTTATAAAGTCAGAATTCCGATTTATAAAGTCAGAATTCCGATTTATAGAGTCAGAATTCCGAGTTACAAAGTCAGAATTCCGAGTTACAAAGTCAGAATTCCAAGTTATAAAGTCTGACTTTGTAACTCGGAATTCTGACTTAATAAATCGGAATTCTGACTTTATATATATTTTTTAGAAATCTTTTTTTTTAATCATACTTTTTTTTTATTATTAGATTTTTTTTTCTTTTTATCATTCAGTGGCAGAAACTCAGAATTCTGACTTTATAACTTAGAATTGCGACTTTATAACTTGGAATTCTGACTTTATAATTTTTTTATCATAAATTTTTATTTTTTTATATATATTTTTTTTTATCATTTAGTGGCGGAAGCGGGCTTCCATAATAAAGTATTTACTAACAAACAAACAGTTATTAATGCATTTATTACTGTATTCATATACCTTTGTTAATGTTAATGTCGTTCAAGGTAAAATCATTCGTGCACCTGTTAATTTGGATTTTAATCATGCATTAGTAAATGTTGAGCAATTATTAATCAATGCTTTGCAAGATTATACTTAGTTAATATTAGTAATTGCATTAACTAATGGGCCACTATTCTGAAGTGTTACCTGATTATCTCATACCATATTTATAGAAAATATTAATTTATTAAATGTCATTAACAATATGACATGTATTATAACTGACACTGTTGTTTAGTATTTATAACTATTTTAGTATCATTAAAATGCTTTTTAATTGTTTGAATGAGGTTTTAGATTTTCTAGCCTTTTTTAGGACGCTCATTAAAATACTCATTACTACAATGACTTTTATTACTTAACTAGAGTCTTATTATCTGCCTATTATTAAAATATTGGCCAATTCTACAGTACAATAAAGCACATACTCTACAAGATTTTATTCTACATCCCTAATCCTACCTTATTAACTATTAATAAGCAGCAAATTTAGGAGTTGAAGGCAAATGTATTCCTTATACGTTGCACATGTAGTTGTGATGTTATGGTTAATACCTGAATGTGTGTGTGTGTGTGTGCAGCTGGAGAACAGTGGCCTGCGAGAGCTTCTGGGAATCAGTCGAGAAGCGTTTCTGCTGCTGAAGAGAGACGATACATCAGACAGCACATCTCTGTCGCCGCTGCTCACCAGCACAGACATCAGCCTGAGGAAGAGCTAAAGACAAAGCAGCATTCAGAGATGATAATCAACAGCATCCGGGTTTTGTGTATTTTCTGTTTATTTACGGTTGTGAATTGCATTATGGGATGTTGATCTCTGCTATGTACGCTTTTGATGTTGAAAATTCGACTCTACAGTTTAACAAAGTGACTATTAGTGACATTTTAGAAGTTTGAAATAATATCTAGAGATAAATAAGTCTGTATAATAACAAAAAATGTACTGGCAGTGTATTACAAGGTTTTTGTAGCGTAATACACAACAGCAACCCAGACAATATAGCACTGCAAACTATTACAAATGTTCATGAAAGTCACTTTTACTAACTGTTCAAGGTTAAAAGTTGCTGCAAGAAAAATCAAGATCCCATAATGCAATTCAAAATCATAAATAAATGGGGAAAAATTAAAACATGAATCACAAAATACAGAAAACTGCTCTTACGGATGTATTTTTTTACAGCGTACACATCCCACAATCCTCCAGTGCCGTTTCACACTCACCGTCAGCCATTCATCATGATGGGATTGATTCACAGTCTGTCAAACACTGGGATTTGATGATTTTTCCATCTCTTCATCCTCACTGCTTCTGTCTGGGGAAAGTCACATGACCACACTGACTGATTCAGCCACATGAAAACAATCATTAGAGGAATTATTGGCCGATTGTGAATGATTACTTTACCTGAACATGAGACTTTGTGAAGGGAACGTCACAATGTGCCATTTTAAAGAAAACGCTTGTGTCGTTGTTTTGCTTGTTGTGTTTGTAACAGTGTTTTATGCGAGTATGAGAGAAAGTAGCATTGAAAGTGAACTATTAAAAATGTCAGACTAACAGTGGCTGATATCTTTTGTTTAATGTGCTGATTGGCTTCAATGGGGTTTACATAATATAGTGCATTCAAATATCAAGCAGTGTATGTTTATTTAATCAAGCAAATTGTTTAAATGCAAGTCCAAAAGCCAGGATCTGTCATGGTATGAGGTTGTTTTGGAGCCCTTGGCAATGGTAACTTGGTAACTACTGGACAAGTACTACATTCCCGACCTGTCTCCAATAGAGAATGTGTGATGCATTTTAAAGCGCA
>CAIGQZ010031614.1:1667946-1719179 GCA_903798205.1 Danio tinwini | reverse complement strand
GCATATTTTTATCTAGTTTAATATTTTGTTCCACCAAGAATTACACATTATGCACATCATGCATACACAAAGACACATTATGCACTAAAATGCATTGCATATGCTATTTTATGCTGATAAACTTAATAAAACAACTACAAATAAAATAACCAGTGTTTACATATATTAACAGATTTTTTATAATACAAGTAAAATTCAGATATAATTAAAATATAAAACTACTACAAATAAAATACTGTGTATATATATATATATATATATATATATATACACACACACACACACATACACACACACGTGTATATATAAAATAACAGAAGTAAAGAAATTCAGATGTACAAAGAAAATGCATAAAAAATGTATACTCTTAAAACCCACAGCATCGTTTTATTAAAATGACAAATAACTGCTTTTAAAGGCATTAAACATAATTAATAGCCCAATAATATATGACAGCCTGTGCTAGAAGATATTTTATTCAATAAAAACTTGATCTCTAAATGAAAAACTATTTTGAATAAGAAAAGTACATCATTTAGGTGTTGTGGCACAAATTACAACTTTATTAAACATTTAATTTTATACAAAACAGACATAATAATACACATGGCTACTAGTTAAAAACATTATTGACCGTAAAGTAGGTTTTTTTAAATGCTTTACAAAACAAATAAGAAGTTTGCTTCTGTGAGAGACACAAAAAAAAGACAAGAAGAAACCCTGAGAGGAGATCAGAAGTTGACCGTGAGTTCACAGAGCTGCGGTCTGTAAGCTTTGTGTCTCGATAAGAGCTACATGTCCATTTATAAAGCATTTATTAACTCAATATTACATTTAAAATCCACATTAACAAGTGCTTTACACCAATGAAGTGAAGCAGCAATCATATCCCCACAGGAACGCAGTCAAAATAAGCTCATTATTTCCATCATCTAGAAATAATTAATCGCTTCGTCACAGGAAAAACACACATAAATCAGCCGTAAAGGCTTACAGTGGCTATTAATGAACACTGGTTCATTTAGTCTGCAGTGGCAGTGCGTTATACATTCATTTCAATGGTAAACTGGGTGTCTTAAAAAATAATAATAATAAATCACTCATTCTGACAGGCACATGTTGGTGCTGTTATATTAACTAGACGCAATTAAAAATAGGACAAACAGTTTTAAAAAAGTGGCACGTCTACCGTGTTTATCATCTCTCAAAACATGCTAAAATGCATCTAAAATCAGGTTGATGCTAAATATGCTGGAGGTCAGTAGCTTAAAGGGGATAGTTCACCCCCAAAAACATATTTACTCTCCTTCAAGTGGTAAACACAAGTAGATATTTTGAAGAATGTTAGAAATCCTGTAACCATTGACATCCATACAAGGAAAAACTACAGGTTTCATCAAACATTCTTCAAGGTATCTTCTTTTGAGCTCAACAGAAGAAACTCAAACTGCTTTAGAACAAATAAAGGGAGAGTAAATGATGGCAGAATGCTAATTTCTGCGTGAACTATCCCTTTAATGAGACTTAATGCGATCAAGCACTGAAAACTGAGAAATTACACAAAAACAACACACACACCAGTGCACATTATCATTAGTGTTGTGTGTGTGTTTGAGTTTTGCAACCTTTCTCATTGCCGTGTCTGAGTCTCCAGGCTCTATAAAATCGAGCTCAATCCTCATATTTCACACTACAGACTTGTATATGAACAGATTGGATGCAAAAACGTCCAAAAAGTGTTCTCCTAAAATGAAAATGTCTATGTTATTTTACTTGAAAGGCAATGAAAATAACTTATTCATCACTTTAAACGTAAAATTACTGAGCCTAAACACACAGGTGATGGAGAAAAGGCTCATATTAGAAGAAAATCTAGAGGTTTCTGCATCTAAGCTCTTCATATAGAGTCAAATGTTAAAGGAGGAGCGGTGTGGTTTCTCCAGCTGGTTCTGCGCGGCGTGTAAGCTGACGAATGCATCCCATTATTTGGGCCGGTAATGATGGTTTGTGGTAGCTGGGATCCAGAACGTTGGTTTTCCGGCGCTCTCGCTCCTGCCTCCACAACACATATGGGCTTGGCGGGAAAAACGGACGAGACTTTTCTCGATAGAGCTGCACAATGATCCCCGAAACCCCCAGAACCACCCACACCGTGATCATCACGAAATCTGGAGAGATGATGATGAGAAACAGCAGACATGACCGATGAGTTTGAGTGATTTAAATAACAATGTTCTGTCTGAAAACATTTTACATGCATATTCTGTCTGTAATTATATTCTCACTAGTAAAAATGTTATTACAATGAGTAACGTTGGCTGTATTTTAAGTTAATTTGGCTTGCCATAGATGAGTTACAGAGGCCCTGCATGTGATGATATTTATAGTCATGTTTATTCAACATCTCAGGTTAAATGTGTCTCCTAACTCACTAATGTTTTAAAATAATAGGCGTCTCAGTCTGAAATCCTAACTAAATATTACTAGTAAACATTAAATTATGATGAGTAACTGGTGTGATTTAGGCCAATTTGGCTTGCCATACCCATCTATCATAATGATAGAAAAAACACCAAGACTTACCGATATCCTGCAGCGGGACAGAAATAAACGCACGGCTGAAGTTGTGGTTGAGAAAGCGCTTCAGGACGTCCAGCGTGATGTAGGACAGACTGGTGTAGGTGTAGGCATTGACCGCCAGTACAACAGTATAAGCACCCACCACACCGCATGTCATAATATTGCCCTAAAACACACAGATAAGCGAGTATGCATGTTATATGGGGTCAGATATTATTATTATTTTAATAAGAGTGTGCTTATTTTTATCTCACCTCTCTGGGCCACCTGATGAAGAACAAAGGAACAACCACCATAATGCAAACAAACACCACCCAGAAGACCACATCATTGTGGAAGACCGGAAGATCACCTGGAGGAAAAACAGAGAGATTCATTCATTCATTCATTTTCTTTTCGGCTTAGTCCCCTTATTAACAGACAGATTCAATACTGATAATACTGTAATATAATACTATAGTAATTTATAGAAACCATGGTGTTTTTGAATTCAAGTCAAATCAAGTATAATTGCATAGAGCTTTTCACAATAATTACTGTTTCAGAGCAGCTTTACAAAGGGGACACATTATTGCATTATAATCAAAACCAGAAAAGATAAGGTTATAATTTATATATATATATATATAACTTTACAGTAATTTTATTAATTACTAAGAACTGTAATTAACTAGTATCTAATAGCTTTTAACAGTTAAAGTTATTATATAAATAGGTGATGTCACTGTGTACGTTTAATAAAGTGTATTTGAGTATTAAGTGTAAGTGTATATGTATGAGATCTTTGAATCGTGCTATACCACGGTTAAGTCTAGAAGGGATACAGCTGTGGATATCCACATTAATATAGCATCATTTTTGTGGCACTGTGCAACAATAATTAATATTTTTATTTTACTGTTAGGGTTGGATTAGGAGTAGGTATGTTAATAAAATAATATTTATTTGGTAATTTAATAAATAATGTAAATAATTCTCATTATAAATACTGTTTTTACATTACTGTGAGGGTTGGGTATAGGGGTAGGCATTAATAAAATACAGTTAATGGGTAATTTATTAAATAATAATAAAATAATTCTTATTAACATCCAGCTGTATCCCTCCTAGCTATAACCCTATGACACATTAAGCTGCGGTCACACTAGAGATTGAGCTTGAGAAATTCTGTCGTACGTTGCTACAAATAGGGGCGGGATTAAACAAGATGATTAGACATTTAAAAAAGTAAGCGATTGGTCCATGTTTTAAATTTCTGTCCAGAGAGGTCATGTTTTGATCTTTGATTGGTCTCACGCAATCATGTGATGCATTTTCGCAGGTCAGAGTTCAACAAGCTTGAACTCTCCAAAGCAGAGAACGGCGAAACTTGTTGCATGACCTTACGTTTCCGGTCTGACGCATTCGCGTGCCTATGAATGGAAGTCTATGGAGAGAAAAATGCAGTGTGACCATGGCTTTACTTGAAATAATCTGTTGCGGTGGTTCTATAGTTGCCATGGTAACAAAATATCTAGTTATTAATCTATTGTGGTGATTCTATAGTTGCCATGGCAATAAGATATCTATAGTTATTTTTTTTTGTGGTGATTCTATAGTTGCTATGGTAACACAACAACTACAGTAATATAAACAAACAACCCAGTGCTGTAGTTGACCACAACAATAGGGTATATTATACTACAACACACCACAGTTTATTGTAGTAAAAACTAAAGTATACTACAGTATTAGACTATCAGTTTGCTATAATTAATAATACAATATGCATATGCATGTTGTAAATACTATAATATATATATTCAGGGCTTTACATTAACACCCGCCAACCCATCAAATGTGGGTAGATTTCAGCGGTGGCGGGTTAGACAGACTCTCCCACTAGACACTTTGGCTGGTTGGAAATCATTTTTAAATTGTAGTTTTCTACAGGGTTCAGGGTTCAACAATAAGCATGGCCCAATATTCATGCAAATGTGATCTTAGAATCAGGAAGCAGCACGACTGACAAAGATGACTGTGTTCGCACGAACAAAAGAAAGCAGGTAAATACGGAACGAGAGGATGATCATTTGCGCGCACAGGTGATGTGATGCGTGCAACTGTTAAAAAGCGTGCATGCTCCCGTTCACTTGCGCGAAGCAACCGTGCCTAAAGGAAGCGCAACTGGTGCGATCGGTTCCCTTTGAAATAGACTGGACAAAGTGCGATGATCGTGCACACACAGTCCTGCTGCTTTCAAGAGCTCAGGATAAAAAAACACATATTCTTTTGTAAGCAGCAGCGGTCACTGCTTTCATTTTAATTATTCTTTGAACAGATTATTAACAGGCCTACATTAACCGTGTGCACGTGATCATCCTTTCATTATCAAACACGGTGTTTCACCTGCTTTCTTTTGCTTAGTTATTTTTGTTAATATGGTTAATTATATTTTTTTACAATAACATTGATTTCATAAGAGATTACTCCCCGTTTATGTGTAGTTAACTAATGATCTGGGACTTTAGCCAGGACAGAATACTGTGCATATTTTAGATACATGACAATAATTCCTTTAAAGAAAAGTTTTGTTGAATTAAAAAGTGCACCTATACTGCTATATTTTCCTTGTTTTGACGCATTAAAAATTGTGGCTAAGAAATACTTATTTGGTGTGCTCAGAGATAAACTTGGTAAATCCTTTATTTTGAGCCCTGAAAAGTGAAATGTGAAATAAAAACTGATTGTATTGTGACAACCCATTTGCTCATGCACACTGAGCAACCTAATACACAATACACACAAGGAGTTAAATTAATGGGAAGGCATGTGGACATAACACCACATCTACATCAAGTCATTTTAGCATGTCAAAGTCAAATTTATGCATATAAAATATATTTTTCCAACAAGAAAAGTGTGGCTAGTGAAAATGGCAAGTGGCTAGTAATGTTGGAAATCTACTAGCCACAGTGGCTGGTGATCAAAAAAGTAATTGTTAAGCCCTGAATATATAGAATAATACACTTAACTAAAGTTGGTTCAAAATCCACAGTATTTACTTTCAATTACTATAGTATTTTGGCACAGAAGTAGACTGCTGCATAACATGTGCTTGTTTAAAGTGTTCAGGATAGATTCTGGGTTTAGGATAGACTTTGTTTAATGAAAAAACTCCAGATAGATTCAGTTTTCTTACCAAGTGGAGTGAAAAAGAGGATGGATGAGATGAGAAATCCAAGAATGAGTCCAACCACTAACACACAGGCCAGGACTGAACCAAAGCGCCACCAACTCATTACCAAGACCACACCCCCGACCACGCCCATCAGTGCTGTCAGAGCCAATCGAACTGAGGATAGATGCATATCATTAAAAAACACTAAAGACACTTCATTTTACAGTAATTGTCCAGTTGCTTAATAATTGATGGACATTAAGAAAATAGTTTTTAAATATTTAAAATCATGCTGATCGTGTTTTTGGTCATGTTCTAACACTAAAACATTATATAAAGTATAAAACTATATTAACATATTCCACTGTTACGTTCTTCACAATACAGCTATGAATAAAATTGAAAGTTGCACTTTTTTGAAAGTTTTTTGTAATTATAGATAGACGGACGGACAGACAGACAGACAGACAGATAGAACCATAGAAGGATAGATTGACAGACAGACAGACAGACAGACAGACAGACAGGTAAAAACCCTAAAGTTTGGTGTACATAATCAGAATATAGATATAAACAAAATTGTAAAGACTGTCAAATGAATGAATGAATAAATGAATGAATGAGATGGTGTAAACCTATTCTTTGTAACAATTTTATTTAGTTTATGTATTGCCACATTTGCAACTTATTTATTTCAAGGCTAGATTAATATAGATAAAAAAACATATTACATGATAATAACAACAACTTCATAATTCAACATGGGATGATACAAAAAAAAACACTTTCATTTTTTAAATTCTACAATAAAAAACTAGACAATAATTAAATAAACAAATATATAAATATATACATGCACCTGATTAATACACACCCCACCCATCTGTGCTGAAGGCAAGACACAAACACAACTAATTACCATTGTTCGATTATTGAGAATTACTCAAACTTTCAGAGAGCCAAAGAGCTTTTACAAAATGCTGTTTCTTTAATTTCTAGTTAGTTCTAGTTAGTCTTGATTTCTAGTTGTTGTTTTTTTAATTTTTTTTCAGGTTTCATCCTGATTTGAGGCATAGTTTGACTGGTTTCACAGCTCCAGCAGAAATCCCCAGCACATGACTCTGAGCTGCAGAACCTTACAGCACAATAACAATAATCTCAATCCTCAGTGACGGAGCTGGATTCATGACAAACCAGTTTGTGTAATCACTTCTTTTTCTTTATTTTTTATTTTGTATATTATGTCTTTATTTTTTTTTTTAACATTTTTACAATAAATCAACCCCCATTACCTACAGGTTTAGGGCAAAAAGAAAATAATCAGAAGGATTTTTTTTTTTCTAATTACACATGTGAGCTTTTCAAGAACCAATCATGGTATTAGGGTTAGTTTGTAAACATAATTTCAATCAAATTAAAGTAGGAAAACTCGACTTTTGGGGGCAGATCTATTCTGACGCTATTTATGGAGATATATATATATATATATATATATACACACACACATACAGTTGAAGTCAGAATTATTAGCCCCCCTGTTTATTTTTCCACCAATTTCTGTTTAACAGAGAGCAGATTTTTTTTCAACACATTTCTAAACATAATAGTTTTAATAACTCTCTAATAAATCTCTATTAACTGACTTATTTTATCTTTGCCATGATGACAGTAAATAATATTTGACTAGATATTCTTCAAGACACTTCTATACAGCTTAAAGTGACATTGAAAGGCTTAACTAGGTTAATTAGGTTAACTAGGCAGGTTAGGGTAATTAGGCAAGTTATTGTATAATGATGGTTTGTTCTGTAGACTATTGAAAAAAAATTAGCCTAAAGGGGCTAATAATTTTGTCCTTAAAATGGTGTTTAAAAAATTAAAAACTGCTTTTATTCTAGTCAACATAAAACAAATAAGACTTTCTCCAGAAAAAAAAACATTATCAGACATACTGTGAAAATGTCTTTGCTCTGTTAAACATCATTTGGGAAATATTTAAAAAAAAGAAAAAAATTTCTCTATATACTATACATTCAACTATATATATATATATATATACATATTTAGAGCTCAGAGTAAACACTGCAAATCATCCAGAATGACACCAGCTGAAATAATTTACACATATATTTAGGGACTATGGTGATACAAAATCCAGGGAAAAACAGTCAAAGTAAACAAATTTAATTTTAAACTAAACTATAAATGTAAAACAGGCATTTTTTAAAAAGGATTTTGAAAAGTGGAGAAATCACCAGAAAAGGTCCTAGTGTAAGTTACACCCCTGCATGTAAAAGTCATTACTGGTGTTTGTTAATGAACTCACTGTTGTAATCCAGTGTTGTGGTTCTGGTGATCAGGACAAAGAAGAGAAATGCCAGAAATCCAAATCCCATACCGAACAGCTCTAAGAAAACATAGAAATGAACATTTCACACTTACACATTATTATTCTTCACTTCACATTATTATTCACACTAACACACTTATTTTAGATATTTTTTATTCTTCATTATCTTTTATCTTGTGGTAATTGGGCCTTTCACATCAACCATAACCATGTTTGTTTTTCTTTCATTTTGTTGCATGATGCATGTAAAAAAATGATGCATGGAAACATCTAATATTAAGTGGTTAAGTGGATATATATATATATGAAGAAATTGACATTTTACCACTTTACATTAGATGATGTTTACATGCATTATTTTTAAATCCCTCCAGGAGTTTGCATGACATTTTTTGTCTTATTATATTTGTGGCCTAAAATGACAACTTATGACAGCTTTTCTCAAAACCTATTATTTGCTTTAGTTCTTGTGTTTTGATGTAAAAATACACCAAAATCTTTTTAATTTGTTTATTTTTTTGGTTCTAAAGAACCACTAAACTAAGCAAAGTTCAGGTGGAATTGACCTTTCATCCTTCTTAATTGGTGTTAATAACAGTTTTTAAACATTTATTAACATCTAGATTACATTTTCTATTTTTAAATATTATTTTAATAATATATTGTTTTGTAATATTAGACATATTGTTTTTTAATAGAGCATTAAACTATCAAACACAGCCAAACTAAACTGCATAAATTTCTTCTTAAAAAATTTGTCCCTGTTACTTAATTTCATCAAATTTTTAATGAGTGTTTTACACAAATATCCAAACAATTTTTTGTTTATTATTAGTGTTGTTTGTTTAATTACAATTAAATGTTATTATTATTGTTAGCTTTTTATTTTTATTAACATTTTTCAAGTGGATTTATCAGGATTCAAATATTATGAGTGATGGATATCTTAATGTACATTTCTGACATGTTTTTGCACACAAAATGTTCAATAAAATATACATATTTTAAAATATCCAATCTAAACTGCATAAATATAAGCTTTAAATTATGTCCATATTATTAGTTTAATCTAATTAATTTCCAATAAAAACATGAAATTATCACAAATATCCAAACTAAACTGCAGAAGTGTCTTCTCGTTCGGTCTGTCCCTGTTATTTCATTTCATCTAATTAAAATTTTTAGCAAAAAGTAGTAAACTGTCATAAATATCCAACTATTATTATTTATTATATTTCTTTGTTTATTTAATTTTATTATTATTAGTTTTTTATTCAAATTTTCCATGTGGGGTCAGGATTAAAATTATATGAATGATAGATATTATCTTATTACTCAATGTAAATTTCTGTTATGTTTTTACACTAAAAAAGTTAAATAAAAATATATTTGAAAAAAAAATCCAAACTAAACTGCATAAAAGTCTTCTTTTAAAATTGTGCACAGCATTTCCTTGCATCTAATTAATTAACCAATAGCGAAGCACCTTTTCTCATTTCAAAACAGACCTTTTCAAGACTGAGTTAGAAGCACAAAGCATTAAACAGCACAGGATAACGGGTTGAAATGCTCATAAAAAGCTAAATGGGGTGTTTGTTGTTCAAGCAGCCTTGACTAATAATACAGCTGGACATCAGGGAAGAAATAACCATCATATGATCGCTTTAAAAACATACCCATGCCCTTAATAACTGAAATATTCTCTGAACACCAGATACTTTTTCCGAAACCTAAAGCACTGGTGGCAGCTTTAGCAGATAAGCAGATATTAATGTGGTCTGTTTCTAAGAAAAGAAAGAAAAACAAAACTCACCACATTTGAAGAAGCGATGACCCACAAAACACACAAACAGCCCAGCCAAACCCAGCACAGTGAAAAACACTTTAGTGGAGACTTTGTCTGAGAAAATGAGACAGAAACAGATTCGAGCCTTTCAAATATATTTCAGATTATAGATGTATAAAGTATCTATGGATCATTGTATGTTCTAGGCCTGTCACAATATCAAGAGTTCCCACTTAGATATGCTTGGCGTTTATAGCAGGTTTGGCATGCTGTCCTGGGAGAGAGCCCTGAGCTCGGAGATACTTAAGCCCAAGGCTCCCGCCTGGTCAATAAGCATATCAGGGGATCCGAGATCAGGTAGGTCTCAAGAGCTCCCCCTTAGAAAATGGAGGAAAAGGAGGAGATGGGGTGGAAGGGGGGATTCTTCCAAAACGAAGATAGAGCAGTAGGGAGAAAACGATCCATTTATAGCAAGCTTGGATCACTTTGATTAGACTATTACTGATTACAGATGAGCAGCCAGTCGTGCTCAATCATATCACGTGCTCCTCTTGAAATTAGTTTATGAAACTTCACTTGTTGTATATATATTGCACCAAAATATATTGTGATATTATTGCCATTTTAAGACCATTTTATGCCACTCATTACAGTATACAGTATAACACCAGAATGACAATATAATATCATCACAATGCAAGTACACTCTTCCAAAGAACACATCATATTTTATTCCTAAGAATATTTCATTTAAGTAATAGTCATTTTAACTATTAAATAACAACTCATTGGAATCAGGATGTGAAAACACATATCCTTAATAAATAAAAAAAATATAAATGTTAACAAGGTTAAGAGTAACAGAGGCTGCGATATTTGCTACCAGATCTATTTTCAGCTGTCAGACATGAGGATATACTATAGTAATTTATAGTTGCATCATTAAAAATGACTGAGGTCATGTCCATGTGTTGTTCCATAAGTCCATATACTGACTACTGTGACAGGCCTAGTATGTTCTTAATTGTGGTTTGTTGATAATGAACGTGTGTAGGCTGCAAATGTGTTATTACAAAATATGTATTTGTTACATTTCTTTATTAGCTTTTAGCATAAGAAATAAACAATAATGTTAACTACTACAGGAAGAAAACTAAGGCCATTTCACAGTATACAACATGTGACTGTCAGTGCAACATAACACAATTTCTTCAAGAAAGCATGAAAGCAATGTGATTAAATAGAATAAAATATATTATAGAACAGTGTGTAGCTCCACAACTCCAGCCCATAAAGAGCTACAAGTCTCCAACATGTATTTTATACATAACTGACAGTGTAACTATGCTTTTAAAATAGTTAGTTAGACAGACAGACAGACAGACAGACAGACAGACAGACAGACAGACAGACAGACAGACAGACAGACAGACAGACAGACAGACAGATAGATAGATAGATAGATAGATAGATAGATAGATAGATAGAGACAGAGAGACAGACAGACAGACAGATAGATACATAGATAGATAGGCAGACAGACAGACAGTTAGGCAGATAGATACATAGATAGACAGACAGTTAGACAGATAGATAGACGGGCAGGCAGGCAGGCAGGCAGACAGACAGACAGACAGACAGACAGGTAGACAGACAGATAGATAGATAATAAGGTTTGCAACAATGCTTCTATTTTCCTGTACATCCTGCTATTTTTGTAAAAATTTTATAAACAATTTTTTTTATTGTTTTTTTAAAATGTATTTATCTTTTTCACGTATAATTATAATTTTATTTCTTTGGACTGTTGAGGAAACCTACGCCAACACGGGGAGAACATGCAAACTCCACACAGAAATGCCAACTGGCCCAGCCAGGACTCGAACCAGCGACCTTCTTGCTGTGAGGCCACGGTGCTAACCAATGAGCCACCGTGCCGCCCGAAATCAGTTATTAGAAATGAGTTATTAAAACTATCAATAATTTTGCTATTTATAGTTATTTATTTTTACTTTAGTTTTTTTCTCTGTCTTTCTTTTGTTTGTGGATGCTGCTATTTGGACTTCCTAATCCTAGTTGATTAAGATGTTACGATTGGTTATGTGTTTCTTTCTGTATGTTCTTAAAAGGAATAAAAAAAATATATATAAAAAAACGATCAATAATCCTGACGGGTGCGTGCGAGTAAACAGCTTTTCATCTTGGTTTACGCTTCAACAACAAAATGAATGCTGAAGTCTATTTAACTGATTGTATTTTAATTACATTACAACATCGATGCTGTAAAAGGAACCATATAAAATTGAAAAAGTCACATTAACCGTTCACCAGAAGTTTATCAGTATGGGAAGAAACACTAGCTCTGCATATACCCTATAGCACTTCCAGACAGACTATATTAATATCACAGTTATTGAATCTAATATGAATGTAAAGTGCGTCTCTGTATACATCAGATTATTGATTTCCTCACCCAGATCCTGACACCCGTCCAATGTAGAGTTGAAGCTGCAGGCGTATGTGTGGACCGGGATGTAGGACGCTGAAGTGTTTAGCACTGGATCTCGAACAATCACTGAGAAAATCACACCCTGACCCGGCAGAGACATGAAGGAGAACTGCGTCTTCTCATGAGAGGATAAAGACACCACCTGGAGGAAAACGCATCAGCAATAAATATTTGTTTACAGTGTATATATATATATATCAAGATACTAGTATTCAGTTTACAGTGACATTTAAAGGCTTAACTACTGTAGGTTAATTAGTTTAATTTGGATAATTAGACAAGTCATTGTATAACAGTGGTTTGACAGCCAATAGGAAACAAATATTGCTTAAGGGCGCTAATAATTTTGACCTTAAAATGGTTTTAAAAAAATTTAAAACTGCTTTTATTCTAGCTGAAATAAAAAAAATAAGACTTTCTCCAGAAGAAAAAACATTATAGGAAATACTGTGAAAAATTCCTTGCGCTCTTAAACATCATTTGGGAAATATTTGAAACAGAAAAAGTAAATTCACAGGAGGGCGAATACTCTTGACTTCAACTGTATGTGCTAGATTTGATTTATCATCAGCTCATATCAAGAACAAAGTACACAAGTGTGTATCTACACACCACTGATAAAATCATTAAAGTCAGTGGGGAACTTTCAGTATCGTGTAATGCAGTTTGCAAATCTGCTTTGCTGAAGAGCCAAATACAGTGCTCAGCATTAATTAATTCAGCACTCACAAATCTCTCTTTTACATTGATATTTTCTACAGAATGCTCTAAAATAATATATTTGTGCATAAACATTCGATTAATCAGTAGCAAAGCCAAAACTGGAGCTAATCTAACGAAAAAAAAAAGATCACAGTCCATAAATTAGTAGATCCAAATTAATATGTTGGGAAAAAATGTTAATATATATATTTTTAAATCACACTACAATAATCAATAAAACAATAAATAACAAAATATTACACATTGCATAAGTGACAATCACATATTAAATGCTTTACTAAGATATGTCTTAAAAAGCTTCAAAACAAACAATCCGGAGAAACAGCGTTCCTTTTAATTGCGGGTCATGCATTACATTTACTGCTAACACTTGACAATAAGCTTGCATTAGTTACTGTTAGTTAATGCATTTATTAACACGAACAAACAATGAACAACACATTTATTACAGCATTCATTCATGTTTTTAGCATTAGTTAATTGGGTAATATAATTGTTAGTTCATGTTAACTCACAGTGCATGAACTAATGTTATCAAGCATGAATGTGGATGTTGTTAATAATGCATTAGTAAATGTTCAACTATGATTAGTAAATGCTGTATTGTTTATTATTAGTTCAGGTTAATAAATACATTAACATTAAAGGTGCAGTAGGTGATTGTCTTCATGTTTTGTTGTGCTGCATGAAAGTCTCTTTTAATTCCAATAGTATTGATTAAAGTAAGGGGAGGGACTGTGATTCAGAGATTTATGCTAAGCTGTTTGCATTGTGGAAGATCACCTACTGCACCTTTAACTATTGAAACCTTACTGTAAAGTGTGACTTATTTATTTAGAATATGGGAAGTGACGTACGCATGTTTCCACCCCCATTTTTTCATTTTATATGCCAGGTTTATAAATGAGACCCCAGAAAATGATATGGAAAGACCAAGAGAGATTTCACACACTTTTCTGCTGTTGTCCTGCACGTTCTGCACATTGGCCACTCTCTCCATACTGCTGATCAGACTCTGCTCTGATTGGTCGCCTTCAGGCAGGAAGAACTGATACACCTCATAAATCAGCCGCCAACGAGTGCTGGAGTCCGTCTGCACGTCACACGCTGGAGGGATCTCCCCCCTGAAAAACAAGATTTTGATTAATATTTTGCTTTCAATGATCTGCAATGAATTACTAGGTCTGGAAAAAATTCTAATCGGTCATAATTAAATAAGCTTGAAAAAACAATTGTGTTGCAAATTATAGCAGTAGTCAACATCCATTTGATTTAATTGTAGGAGAAAACTAGCAAATCTGATGTATGAAGTGTATTTGTGTATTACGTGTTTGTGTATTTCTGAATTATTTTTAATTAAATAAGTAAAATAAGGGGTTTCATGACTCTTTAAAATGTTCTCACCTTCCATATCCAAGGTTAGCAGGCGCAAAGGTAATCGTAGTCTCAAACAGGTTGTATTTCAAGTATATATTAGGATCAATCTCCATTGGGAATTCCTGATTGCATGCTCCGGGAACAGGATCTGCACACAAGATACACCATATTTACACTCAATAGTCTTTACAGGGAATAGATTTTTTAACCAGAGCATTTGTGGTGTGATATACGTACAATACATCATGTTAGAGCATTGACATCAATAATGTGTGCATTCACAAAAGTCACATCATAGGATTTGCAATGTTTAATCTGGATTATAGATTATTATTTGCATGTGTTTTTGAGTCATCATTCATCTTGATAACTTTAAATAAACATGTCAGAAAAAAGGTAAACAGTGAGTACATTTTTATTGTTGGGTGAACTATCCCTTTAAGCCATCTGGGGAAACTGTATTTATATGGCAATAAATATCACAGGTAAAACAAAACATTGCAATGTCAGATTTTGTGTTGATTAAAGCATCATCTTTCTCACCAGTGCTGGTGTAGGGCAGAATTACACCAATCGCAGCTGTGCTGCTGCCGTCGGGGGTGTTCAGGAACCAGGAGATGCTGGACTGACTGGGTATTAGTGTGGACAATAACCCAGCATCTTCTGCCGTGACCGAGAAACCAAAAAGCGGGATCTAAACAAAACAGAAACCACAATCATAAAACCTGAGTATGGACGGACGTGTTAAATTAAACTGGTGTTGAAACAATTTTCACTCGCAGATTGCTAGATCTCAAATTATCAACAAGAAACATCAACAACAACAAGTAATTCACTGTGAATTAAAAATTTGGGGAAAAGCAACGGCAGAAAATCTAAAAATAGTAGGTTTTTTTTGGATTTATGTTGTATTTATAACTATCGATGGATCAAATTTCAGAGAATACTGAAGTCATCATCTGATTGCAATTTTACAACTTATTGTTAATATAATCTAGTGTTTGACAGCAGAATTTCACATGAAAACTACATTACCCATGATTCAGCAAAGCGATTTCCACCAATCAGAGAATAGAAACAAACTAAATTGGCCCATAACATTTAGCAGCCATCAGCCACATGCATGATTAAACTTAATTAGGCTGAATGAACATATAAATCAATCATTTCATTCAATCAATTCATTTACAAGGTATCTTAATTTAGCAATTTTTATTTTAATATTATTATTATTTTAATATTCATTGGGTAAGAAATGAGTCTGTCTCGACCCAACTTCTACTCTAAATGGTGAATTTATGCTTCTTACAATTGATTGGAGTGCATGCAACATTTAATGCTCAGCCACGACTTCAATCCTTTCTGGTCTAACTTAAGACCCTTTGGAGACCTTGTGGAAGGACAAATTATTACATTTTCTTTTAGTTGTTATTATTTTCATGTTCCTTGTTTTTTTAATTGATGGTTTAGTTTTTGTATTTGATACTTTTAATTTTGTATTATTATTTTAAGCGTTTAATACCTTCTATTGTTGCACTTTGGGTAAAAAGTTTATTACAAATAAAATGCACTATTATTATTATCTGATTGATTCAGTTAATGGTGTATAAATGCTTTAACAGATTTCTTTTTAATCTCTATGTACAAACTGAATAGGGAATATTAATGCACGCTATAAGAAGCGACTGGGATCTGAACAGTGTTTCATGCTGACATCAACTACGTGTCTGAACTGGGGTTTTTGCGTAGGGCTCTACAGCTGCATGACTGCTGACATTATGAATAGAATGCATGGAGGTGTGTGTGTGTGTGTGTGTGTGTGTGTGTGTGTGTGTGCGTTGAGATCAGAGCTTGTGATTAAAGTCTCACATGATGTCTTGCTCAGTCGACCCGTGGAAATGGGTCAAGCTGGGAGTGTGTGCATGTGTGCGTTAGGACTGAACAATATTTCGTTTGAGCATCGATATTGTAATATGTGTATCTGCAATAGTCACGTCACAGGATTCGATTATTTATCAAGGATTAAAAAATATATTTTTTAAATGCTATATTATTTATTTTTTATTAATTTTAACTATTTTAATTACTTTTTAATTATTTTATTATTTATTCTATTATTTATTTTTATTATATATTCTTATTTACTGTATAAAAACTATTTATACAAAGTTAACCATGTTATTTTACGATTGATCGTTCAATTTCTGTAACTGAACACTCTTAGACTACCCAGAAAACAATAAAGCACTGTTTATTTCTACTCTGACGTATTTATATAAGCTTGTTATTAATTTTATTTTATGCAGATGCAGTGCTTAGAACAAAACCTGATCATCTCTATTCAAATCATCTGATAAAATTATTCTAGTAGTGTATATCGCAGCAAAACAACACATCACAATGTCAGATTTTTCTAGTATCCTGCAGGCTTAATGTGTGTGTGCATTGTGTATAGCAGTGCATTATAACATGACTGCCGTCTATACGTGTGTGTTTGTGTGCGTTCTCGTACCTGTGAGTATGAGAGTGTCACATTGCGGTGCTGTGTGTGAAACTGCAGTGTTATGAAGGAAACGTCCGCAGGAATCCGGGAAACGACAGCCTGAACCGTTCCGTTCACTGGGATGCTCACATTCTGGAAAGTTCCCAGAGAAAACACCACACGGTCTGCAAGACACACACAAGGTCAAGACTCAAGCAATAGCTCTTTTTTGGGGAAAACCCACACCAACATAAGGGAAAACATGCAACCTCCATACAGAAATGCCAACTGGGACTCGAACCAGCGACCTTCTTGCTGTGAGGCGACAGTTCTAACCACTGAGCCACCATGCCACCCCTTATTATTATTAGTTTATTTTAAATATGTATTATTAGAAATAATTAGTGCAAATATTAATCACCATTAATCACATCCAAAATAAAAGTTTATTATGACATAACAAGTGCGTGCATTATATAGATTATGCACCAGAACACACACATACATCGAAACAAAACAATTTTGTTACATAGATATTTAATTTTATATATTACTTGTATCATTAACATATCTAAATATAAATTAACATTTTCTCAAATACATGCATCCATGCATACATTTATATACTGTAATATACAGAGCGCACGCACATGTATTATGTCAAAGCAAACTTTTATTTTGTATGCGATTTACCATGATTAATCTTTCCCAAGCACTAGTAATAATATATTTAAATATAAATACTTCAACATTTTACTGTTTTTGCAGCACTTTTGAATAAATAAATGCAGACTTGAAGAGCAGAAGAAAAAAAAACATTAAAAATCAAACTCTTTTAAAACTTTTGACCAGTCTTGTATATAAAAACCGACAGACACTTGAAAACACATGCTGTATATATATATATATATATATATATATATAAACTCTTGTCAGGCATATTTACAACAACAAACACATTTAAAGACCAACAGTTTGGCCCAGAAACAATAAATAACGTTCACTTTAAACCTTTACTCTTTGCCACAACCTATCAAACCCCTAAGTTTACCCATCTGCCATCAAGTTCAGCAAATAAAATATGAAAAAACAACTTCTGATTTGTCAGAGATGGGTAATTTGTGAATTTATATTTCATCGCTCATATAGCCTGCAGCGAGTGAATGCTGCGCATGGGGAAGTGGCTTTGACAGTTGGTGTGATTTGATGTAAAATGTTGGTTGGGTCATGACTGTTCTTCCTGCTGTGAAATCTGACCCATAATCTACACTTCTGATTTCACAATGACTCAAACCTGCTGTACGTCAAAACCACAGTGTGCAGAAAACACTGCCTGAACATGCACAGGTAGGAGGGAGTGCTTATGCAACACACTACTGTGATGTTAGTGCATTAGTGTTTACCAAATACTTGTGACCCTGGAGCACAAACCTTATGTTGCATGGTTATATTTTTTGCGTATGGGTCAAAATTATTGATTTTTCTTTTATGCCAAAAAATCATTAAAATATTAAGTAAAATCATTCTCCTATAGAAAATTTTTTAAAATGTCTTATAATAATAATATATTTTATTTGTATAGCACTTTTCCTATATACATGCAACTCAAAGCACTTCACAAACAAAAACAAATATTAAGAAACAACATCAATAAGTAAAAAACAGATGAACAAAAACAACAAACGTACAAGCAAACAGAACAAAATAAACAACAAAACTCAGATATTACACTCAGATAATACTCAAATATACTCAGACAAACGCATACATGTACACATTTATACACACTGATCAAGAAAAATGAGGGTCCCATAATGCAATGCAAAAGACATAAACATGAATCACAAAATACAGAAAACTGCTAATGTATGGATTTTGTTTGCAGTTAACTTAAAATAAAAGTGTTACTAAAATGTGCACAATAATGTTTACGCTTTGAGTTGAGGAAAAATCTCTGGGTCTCTGTTCAGGAATGAAGAAATAGTTTCTAAATTGCATCTCTTGGATTGTTGCTGTGCTTCATTGTTGTCTGTGCAGCGCAAGCAAGAATGAGGAGAATTTAATGAGAAAAACTGAATGAAAATACACCACTGTTACAAAATAAAAGAGCATTATGAAGAGGCACAAAATCAAGACTGACAGACACTGAAAATGTTTTAAATCAACATCAGCTTCAGAAAGACGAGCAGGAAATTCAGACAGAGGTGTGAACCATTACACTTATACTTAGTTTCCAAGTGTCTAAATAATAATAATAATAATAAACCTTTCTTGTTGCACACAATCTACTACAGGCCACTGTCATATTTGATGATCAGTTTATGCCTTTTTAAAAATATATTTTATTTAAATTGCACCAATGTTTCAGCTTGTAGTTCAGTTCTGCAGTAAAGCCTTATATCCGCCCTTCTCTTACAACCAACAACACAGCAATTATTATCCACGCATTAGTTACTTTACGTCTTGACTACTGTAATGCACTACTTTCTGGGCTTCCTTCTAAACTTCTCCATAAACTCCAATTGGTTCAGAACCATGCAGCTCGTGTCATTTCTAGGACTCCATCCCATGAGCACGTCACACCACTTCTTTATCAGCTTCACTGGCTCCCGGTAAATCTTGCTCCTCACTATCTCACCAAACTTCTCCATATTTATACCTCTTCTCGCACTCGTAGATCCGTCAACTTTTTCCCCCTGGTACCACCTCGCACTCGATTAAGCACGATGGGAGACAGATCTTTCAGCTCAATGGCTCCTCTGCTCTGGAACTCGCTTCCCTTGGATCTAAGGAGCAGTGATAGTCTTCACACCTTTAAATCTCGTCTAAAGACCTATCTTTTTAAGCAGGCTTTCCTTTAACAATTTTTTATCATGTTTTTTATCATGTTATTTTATATTTGTGGTGTGTGTTTATACTTGTTTGGCCAATGCATGTTTGGTAATGTTTATTATTTGTTTTAATTTGTTCTAGCATGGCTGTTGATGCTTATTGTAAGGCGACCTTGGGTGTCTAGAAAGGCGCCATTTACAAATAAAATGAATTATTATTATTATTATATAAATCTTTAAATAATCTAAAATATTTTATATGCAAGAATATCAATATTATAATAATATGAAATTAAAAGTTTTCTTGATCATTCATATGTCTATAAATGCTGAAATGTGACTATAAAATATACATTTTGGGGAATAATAATTCCCTGAAATAATTTCATTATTTTCCCAATGAAATAGAGATTAAAATGTCTCTAAAACATGCAAACACATTTGAGAAATGTTTCTCAATCATCTTTACATTGCATTGCTTTTAAAATATTATTGCATAGACATATTACTCTGCGGTAGAGTGATAAAAATATCATAATTATGCAAGTAGTCTGTATTATCTGACTAATCTCCTTATGTTTTGGGGAAAATAATGTTTGTAAAGGGACCAAAAATTTAATTAAATTAGTCACTTGTGTATTTTATTCTTCTATGTATTGTCTAAGATTCACTAAAGGGTTAAATTATAAAGTATATAATTTCATGCAAATGTCAAACTTGCCATGAAAAAAATAGTTTTCCCCAAAATAGCGAAACCGTTTCTGCGTTTCTTTGTGTAGGCTTGTATTTTAGTGCTTTAAAAATACTCAAAAACGTCTCTGTTAATGTTTTCAAACAATTATATTTGATTTACAAAAGTCACACAAGTGGCAATTTCATATCTGTCACATCCATAACAAAGCTTTTTCATTGTAAATGTAAAATCAAATAAAATCAATCATGTTTGTTCTATAAAGAGCTGACTCTTATCCTGTTGATTAGCATAGTATCTTTTGGGTTGTGCAGTTTAATTCACAGAATTTCTACAAAATATGTTGTATACTGTAAACTCACAGACCTTTTTTCCATATCCATAACGCATGTTTATTTTCCTTTATTTATTATTTATTTTCCTGTTTACAGATTGATATTTTTCTGCTTCCACAACTCTGTGGTTAGTTGTTTTGGAAAATATAAACAGATGTTTCAATATGATGTTAACATATACTTCCTCTGTCAATTTATATTTTGAGATTTTACTGCAAATGTCACATCCATAACGCTGCAATTGCTCATATGTATATTTACATGATCAGCCATCATCACCTCATAAACATCAATGTAATCCAGTTTATAAACCATACAAGCAGTCATAAAAGCTATATACACCAGAAAAATAATAGTTAGCTATCACGTGGTAACATTAATAGGGTTGTTTCAGATTGATAAATTGACCTTAAATCAGTTGAAATTTCATATCGATCACTAATTGATCAGCATTACAACCGTAGGACTGATATTTCAGATTCATGTCGCTAAATCAGCTGACTCACACAAGTATTATTTGTCACATGTGTGCGTTTAAAAAATAATTTTTAATTAATTATGCGTAATAAAGGAGATATTTTGGGAGGTTTGCGTTAAATTACCGTAACGTTGAACTTTAGATCAGTTATGGCATCATATCAATTATTAGCATTACACACTTGGCATGATCAATTCAGATTCATATATCAGCTGAGTCACACTGCAAACAACTGTTATTTGTCACAGGTGTTCGTTTAAAAGTGATAATATGTTTTATTAAGTGAAATCAATTAGATATTTTGCGTTTACTCACTCTCATCCTGAGCGCGCAGTGAACCGACCCACGACAAGACGAGCAGAACCAAACATTCTCTCTTCAGTGGCATTTTCCCGGATCAGTCCAGTCCATAAACACGCTTTAGCAGAAGCATTTACATTCGGGAGTCATGTTGAAGCTTCACATCCAGCCTCCGGAAGTGTCAAACACTCGTGCTTTGCGCGAAAATGCAACAAATTTTTAGTAGACGAGCGCTTTGCCTGTAGAAAGCGGCTGTATCACGTGATGTAGCATTGCAGGCTGTCAGCGGAAACGGAAACTGTGAAGAGGAGCCAACATGGCCGACAGGCTAACGCAGCTTCAGGATGCTGTGAACTCCGTAAGACTCATTTAAACGTTTCTTTTATACTTCAGAAACTGCAGAGCATGGCAAATAACTCCCGAACAGATTTACTTAATAGTCTGGCTCATTAAATTTGATTATTTGCGTAAGAAGTCATATTGATGTACTGTAGCGTCTGAAGTGTTAGCATAGCATGCAATTTGTGAACAAATGAACAGGTGAAGTTTGTTGTGATACTGTAATAAAAATGTTTTACTTGTTAAAAATAAAACGTATCTGAAAATACTAGATTATAACCGCAGTAAGTGGAGATAAAACGCATTGGTATATAATTATAATATAATTTAAAACCTAAATGGTATAACGTTACGTATAACGTATTTATTTTGTTAGTGTGTTTTTCAAAGTGCAATATTATTTTATTTAAAAATGTTTTAAATTTATGTTGTTTAATGTTAAACTATTTTAGTCAACTATTATATGTAATTGTATTTATTTATATATTAAATTAGTCAATGTTTTACACATTATTCACAATGTTAGCACTGAATTCTAATACTTCTCATCATGTCATGCTGTGCTGTGTGTTTTAGCTGGCGGATCAGTTCTGTAATGCCATTGGAGTTCTGCAGCAGTGCGCACCGCCGGCCTCCTTCAGCAACATCCAGACGGCCATCAATAAAGATCAGCCCTCAAACCCCACAGAAGGTGCTCACGTCTGCACTGATTTGAATGTAATCCACTTTGAAAATTATGTGTTTTGTAGTTGACGTGCTTTCATGTGTTCTTCTAGAATATGCTCAGCTGTTTGCAGCCCTGATAGCAAGAACAGCGAAAGATGTCGATGTGCTGATCGACTCTCTGCCCAGTGAAGAATCCACCGCTGCTCTGCAGGTGCATTCATTATACACACAAATTGTAAACCTGCTTTGAATCTGTATATTAATGAGAAACGGCAAATGGGATGAATGTAGAAACAACAAATTAGGTTTTGCCATTAATATAGCCTGCTGATATGGCATTAAAATATAAATAAATACAAAAACTCTATCACTGGTCAACACCACTTTCTTATTATTTTTATTGTTATTATTATGTATTAATTATTATGTATACATTGATTATTTTTCCAAATGATCCTCCTCCTATTTAAAATATGGTTGGCAGTTCTGCTTTTGGGAACTAGCATTCAAAAAGAAGGGAATCAACTGTAAATTATATGGTTGCATTAAAATAAATGTCAGCTTAACCAGTGGGTCTCGCATCTATTTCTGGGCAACCGCTGCTCTGCACATTTTGAGTTTTGCTTATATAATGGATTGGATTCTGATACATCTCTGATTATCAGCTCGTTAACAGAAAGCTCCAGAAGCTGCACTGTAGCACTGAATGTACAGAGCAGTGGGAGCCCAGAAATGGATTTGAGAACCACTGAAATCAATCATGAAAATAATAAACATTTAATCAATTAAATAAGAATAGTTTTATTTCTAAAATTAAATATGAATAAAAACCTTTTAGCTACTAAAATGACAAAATAATCTAAAATATTTTTTAAATATTACAATAAAATTATATCAAGTTATATTACAATAAACCACACATTAAACTAAATAGAGCAAGTAAATGAAGTAAAATAAAGAGTAACAGAAAATGTGTTGGATGATTTGTATTTATATAAAGTTCAGTATCACAAGAATACTTTTCCTGATTTATTGAACATTTCATGAATAATTAACTGGATTAAACTTAAAATCATTTGTTTTACTCCCCAAGTACTTGTTTGCATCACTTTGCCCATTCATATATACCTTATGTGTTGAACACAACGTTTTTATATAATAAGTATAAAGAAATTCCACTGTGGAAAATTTTATTGTTAATATAGAAAATTAATATAATATAATATAACATATAAATGACCAATTAACTAGGACATGAGGTATATATAATATAATAATATAACATATAAATGACCAATTAACTAAGACATGAGGTATATATAATATAATAAAATATAATATAATACAGGTTCGAGCCTCGGCTGGGTTAGTTGGCGTTTCTGGGTGGAGTTTGCATGTTCTCCCTGCGTTCGTGTGGGTTTCCTCCGGGTGCTCCAGTTTCCCCCACAATCCAAAGACATGTGGTACATGTGAATTGGGTAGGCTAAATTGTCTGTAGTGTATGAGTGTAAATGAGTGTGTATGGATATTTCCCAGAGATGGGTTGCAGCTGGAAGGGCATCTGCTGTGTAAAACATTTGCTGAATAAGTTGGCGTTTCATTCCGCTGTGGTGACCCCAGATTAATAAAGGGACTAAGCCGAAAAGAAAATTAATAAATGAATAAATAATATAATATATATATAATATATAAATGACCAATTAACTAGAGTTTTAATAATAATCATATTACAAACTTTATTACTATTATCTGCTCATCCCATCCCATATATATTGCACATGTGGTAACTGTGTTGTCCAAGTACAGGGTGAATAACAATACATTAGCATTATACCTTTTCTCTACTTGTCATTTTTGATGTGGTTCTCAGGCTGCCAGTCTGCGGCAGCTGGAAGAGGAGAATCAGGAAGCTGCAGCGCGTCTGGAGGAAGTCGTTTACAGAGGAGACGTCTTGCTGGAGAAGATCCAGACGGCGCTAGCAGACATCGCCCAATCACAGCTCCGCACCCGCAGCGGAGCCCCGAGTCAGCAAACGCCTCCAGAATCCTGACAGACAAATACAACAACATGAACTATTGTGTCGGGACACAGCAGGGATTTTATACTCATCCTACATCACTGTTTCTGGACTAAAGAAAGCTGATTTCCCCATCGCATGTCTTTATTGTGTGACCTCTGACCTCTGTTTTCTACCTTGTGAAATGTTCATCAGCACATTTCTGCCATTAAATGTCTGCTTCTGGGTAAGTTTTGTAAATTAAATGGTTTTTTTTCTCTCCAGCATTATGCTGATCCTCTTGTTTTGAAAGAAGTTTGTGTTTAACAAATAAAAATATATTGTATGACATGCTTGTTTTTATTTTTTTAACCTTATTGACCTGTTGTATTACATGCTTGTGTTATTTATTTTTTTATTTTGTATTGACCCATCATCTAACATGGTGCACAGACACACAGTTTGTTTTACTTGTACATAACCTAGAAGCACCTTTAAGTTGTGCAGTACTTTGATAACAATTTAGATAGGGAAAAAACAGACAAAATAAACAAACCCTCTTAAAATCAGAACAGCAGCATACACTAAAAATAATGTGCTGCTTGTGTAAACTATTTATTTAAAATGAGCTGAACATCATAATTGTTGATTTTTTGGGGGGGAGGGCAACGGACAGTAACCGTTTTATGTTCAATCTGCTTGAATTTGTAAAAACATTTAAGTTAATTTAATCTATTTGTGTTGGGACAACATGAAGGAATTGTGTCATTGTCATTGTGTCCAACATGAAGGAACCCGCCATTTTCTACAGTGTTGGATGAGATTAATAAAAAAAAAAAAAGTGACCGATGATGAAAAGAAGAAACAAAAATAAGAGGTGTAATGCATATATAAACTTTATCCTCAAAATTCACCTAGTTTTATTAGAGGATACCATTGTTCTGAGATGTTTTTTGCATCCTGTGGATGGCCTTTCGCTGTGCTGTATGACATGCTTGTTATTGAAAAGGCTATTGTAAATGTGTATTGCCACATAAGCTGAGGGAGATTCAAACCAATAATGTCTAATAGATTTAGATTTTTGCTGGTACTAACTAGGGCTGGGCGATATGACATAAATACTCAAATTAGGATATAATTAATTTCATATATGCATATATCCTGATAACATATATCATAATATAGTATGGTAATAGTTATATATCTATTGTTATAATATTTATATTAATTGTTATAAAATAAATTGAGAAAAAAACAATCACATATATTATGATTGTGTACATCTGAATTGAGTATTTACTTTAATATTGTTTAAAAATAGTTCTTTGAGCACGGTCTCTGTGTTATATAACTAATAATAGAAATATTACATTCATATATATAAAGACTATGTGGAAAGGACTGTTTTAAATAGATGTTAAATAACACTGAAGTATGTACTCTAAATACATAATTCATAGTATATCAAAAATGTTTTCTCTATTTTATAACGTCTGGACAAACACAATTGTATGTATATGAATATATGAATGTTGAAATATAACATAAATAGTAATAAAACAAACTTTAACATCATGCTAAAAAACTCTAAATGTAAACACTATGCAGCTTTCTCGGCATATTGTTATTTACCTTTCTGTTAAATTACATTAAATATAGTTAACGTTCAAAATACCTCTTAAAATGTAAGGTTAAATACCCATTATAATCTTAAATAGCTACAGTTGTACACTTCTCCACAAGGAGGAGTAAAACACTTCAAAAATACCTCTGACGCATGACGTAGCTATCTTTTAGTCCAATCGGAGCTCGCCTTTCTTGCGTCCTCAAGTGAGTAAACAGCATGGCGGCCTCCGTGCAGCGTTTCGGCGCAGCCGGGAGACACTTTATAAAGAATTTATTCAACACAAAGGTCATCAACAGGGTGAGACATTACAATCACATCACGTATATATGTTTGACAACGGCCAAAATATTGAAAACTATGCGTCCTGGCAGTTATCAAAACAATTTAGCATGTTATTGGGGTTAGCATAAGCTGGACCAGATGATGAAAGCGACCGCAATAATATGACATTGATTACCTTGCTAACATATTTATTGATAGTAATATATCACAATGGTTTCAGTATTAACATCTGATGTCCCGATCTGTGCTTCGGCAGTGTGGTTTACATTTATTTATTTTAAAAACAACAACATGAAATACAGTAAACATCATAGTGTGCCGTAGTGTCGACAAATCATTGATTATTTTACAGATTATCAGAGGAATTAAATAATCACTTTTGCTTTGAAACAGAAGATATAAAGAAATCAATATCAATACAAAAATAGTTAACATGTGAAATATTAACAAGAGTACAGAGGTTAACGATTAATTCAAGGTCTATATTGAGTTTGTGATCATAGTAAAACATGGTTTACAGTGATATATGTACATCTTTTAGCCCTGCTTTATTATTATCCCCTTGTATATTTTTTCAATACATTTTTAAACAATAATTTTAATAACTCATTCCTAATAACTGATTTCTTTTATCTTTGTCATGATGACAGTAAATAATATTTGACTGGATATTCTTTAAGATACTAGTATTGAGCTTAAAGTGACATTTAAAGGCTTAACTAGGTTAATTAGGGTAAAGTTAGGGTAATTAGGCAAGTCATTGTATAACAGTGCTTTATTCTGAAGACAATCCAAAACAAATTTTGCTTAAAGGTGCTAATAATATTGACCTTAAAATTGCCTTAAAACTATTAAAAACTGCTTTTATTATAGCCGAAATTAAACAAATAAGACTTTCTCCAGATTTCCTATTATAGGAAATACTGAGAAAAATGCCGGAATCTGTTTAACATCATTTGGGAAATAATTGAAAAATAAAAATAAAACATTCACAGGAGGGCGAATAATACTGACATCAACTGTATGTGTGTTTCAGAGTGTGTCAGCTCCTGCAGTGAATCAGGTGGTTTTAAATGTACCAGAAACGAAGCTCACAACCCTTGATAACGGGCTCAGGGTGGCTTCAGAAGACTCTGGACTGTCCACATGCACGGTAAATTTACCATCACAGCTCTGTACTTCAATCTCTGGTGTTTTATGAAGTGGATTATTTAAAACCTTAAATAAGGGGACAGTTTTTTTATAAGGGGTGATTTCTTGAAAGGTGTCTAACTGGGCCACTACAAATAACCACAGCAGAAGTAAAATATGTGATCCTGGACCCCATCAGTGTTTAGAAATTGAGAATCATGCATACTCTGAAAGCCGAATAAATATGCTTTCTATTGATGTATGGTTTGTTAGAATAGGACAATATTTGGATATCAATATCTGGTATCTGAAGGTAAAAAAATATCTAAATATTGAGGAAATTGCCTTTAAAATAGTCCAAATTAGCTTTTTACCAATGCATATATTACTAATAACAAATGTAGAGTTTGCTGTCTGATGATTTTCGGCATTAAAAGAACAATGTTTAATTTTGAGCCATACACATATAGCGTTATAAAACATCTTACCATTATTTAATTAGCATTTATTCTAATGTTTTCAGTTTAGAGTAATCTTTTATGTGATTTATCTATTTGACACTTCTAAAATGTAAAGAATGTAAATGCCTTTCATTAAAGCCAGTTATATACAGAACACAGCTGCAGTGATGATAAACTGTGCATTACATACTTAATACATATAAATTGCAAGATCAGACAAATATAGTAATACAAGTAAATAATAATACAATTAAATAATCTAAAATAATAGTGATTGCATAAGAAAGTTGAGTTTAAAGCTGAGCGCGTCAATGCTGAATTATCAGAGTAATAATTCTGATCACATGATCCAGGTTGGTCTGTGGATCGATGCTGGGAGCCGCTATGAAAATGAGCATAATAATGGCACAGCGCACTTCCTGGAGCACATGGCATTTAAGGTATGAGAATGGATTATTTGTCTAAATACTAAAATGTTTGGTTCAGACATTGAACAGGGTTTTTTAAATGCATGTTTAGGGCACCAGAAAGAGGTCTCAGCTGGACCTGGAGCTGGAGATCGAGAATATGGGAGCTCATCTGAACGCATACACCTCCAGAGAGCAGACGGTGTATTACGCTAAAGCTTTCTCCAAAGATCTGCCTCGAGGTAAACAAGCAAACTAAAAATTATACGCAAGCAAACATAGCATTACATGCCAAAAAATAAGTAGAAGTATCTGTTGTAAACACTGCTCAGAGTATGAGGTAAGTTAGCTCTTCTAAACGCACTCAAGATAGATTACACTGTGAAAATTAATCCACTATAGACCCTGCAGATTAAAAACACAGCTTACATCAGTGCTGCTTTCTTTAACGGCTGTTTCTAAGTGTACGTTTAATTATTTGCCATTCATTGAATGGTTAAAATGTCAGATTCCAATTGAATTACATTACATTATAGGGATAGTTCACATAAATTGTGAGTGTTTGTATTAGGTTAACTTTGCATTATGTGTGTGCTGTAAAGCGGTGGAGATCCTGGCGGACATCATCCAGAACAGCACTCTGGGAGAAGCAGAGATCGAGCGGGAGAGAGGAGTGATTCTCAGAGAGATGCAGGAAGTGGAAACCAACCTGCAGGAAGTGGTGTTTGATTACCTGCATGCGACAGCCTATCAGGAGACACCTCTCGGGAGAACCATCCTGGGCCCTACAGAGAACATCAAGTAAGGGTCACTAATTTAAAGTTTTGAGTTGTTTTTCAAATATCTTTCTCTCTTTATAATAATTTCAGTCTCACTATTTCATTTGTAGCACTTTTGGCTCACGTTTAAGGCGGCAGTTCTGATGTTCATTACTTTATATTCTATTGAAATTTAGATATGCTTCCATAAACTGCAGTTGTTTTTATTGAATGTGCTATAATCGGATGTTTTGCAGAACTATAAATCGTGGGGATCTGGTTGAATACATTACAACACACTACAAAGGGCCCAGAATCGTATTAGCAGCAGCCGGAGGTGAAGCTGCAGAGAAACCAGTTTTTGTCCACATGACTGATCAAAACATTTATTAGAATAAATTGCATTATTTGAGATTTCAGCATCGTGTTTCTGTCTTTCAGGAGTGTCACATCATCAGCTCATCGATTTGGCCAAATATCATTTTGGAAAGCTGCCGGCCAGATACAGCGGAGAAGCTTTACTGCCCTGCCATTTCACCGGGAGCGAGGTAATATACAAATAAATAAATATATACTCACACAACTTCAAATAGGACAATTTACAGCAAATCAAAAGATCATTTCATATATTTTTAGCATATTAGATCTGGACAACATCGTTTACAGTTAAAATAAATAAATAAATCAACCTGGGGTCTGTTCTTCGTACGTGGATTACTCAAGTTAGCTGGATTTGGTTATTGATGATTTGACTTGATCCAGGATCGTTTCGTTCTTCAAAACTAGTCCGAGAGTTGTTGTCATAGCAACAGTCCTGGTAGCTCAAACCTGCTTGGGAGAGCAGGCTCATTTCATATAAACAGAATTAGACCAGGTCAGTTCAAGCTAAGATAATACTGAAAGTATGTACCGAATTCTGAGATTTTCTTACAGTAGTAGATATATTTTTTAACTCTCTCTCTCTCTCATATATATATATATATATATATATATATATAAGGAAAAAAATATATATTAATAAAACTTATGCAGTCTGCACTCCGAAATAAAAGTACAAAGACTGCAACCTGGTGGTTTAACAAGACAATTTGAGATTTTTATTTGTTTATTTATTTATTTTTTAGACCACTTTAGTACAATTTGTGTATGATATAGACATGCACAATATGCGACTTAAAAAAAACAAAACATTTATGCAGCCATGAACATGTTTTGACGGTGATTTGATGCTTCACAAAAGTTGCAGACACCTTTAACAATATCAAAATGCTTTTGTAAACTTCCAGTTTTTCTTTACGCTGATTAAGAAACCGGCTACTATACTACTACGGCTACTATAATAAAGAAAATCCACTCTAACTGTAAAACTAAATAAATTGCTAAATACTCGACACACAAAAGTGTAAAGCATGCAGCCCACAACAAATGTGGAAAGTTGTTGCGTATCATATTTAACATCAACGTTAACATTATGATCAATCATTAAACAGCACTAATAGACAAAAGTTTACAGTAATGCACTTCTGATCAACTTTTATTACAATAAAACAGTATGAAGCAAGGGATAATTATGAAAAGTCTTACCGTGTGTTTTCTCCAGATTCGTGTGCGGGATGATAAGATGCCTCTGGCTCATATCGCTGTGGCGGTGGAGGCCGTGGGCTGGTCTCATCCAGACACCATTCCTCTGATGGTGGCAAACACACTGATCGGGAACTGGGACCGCTCGCTCGGAGGAGGAATGGTGAGATCTTCACTCGATGCTGAATAGAGACTCAGTGTGCTATTCTAAAAAACTATTAAAATTATTCAACCTACTGTGAAAATTTAATTCTTTTAAAACCTTTTCCAGAGTGTTGCTCAACGGAGAGATTTCGTGCAGTTTGCCTCAATAAACTGGTTTAAAAAAAACTGTTCTTTAAGCTACAATGACAGATCCTCTCATTCAAGCCGTCGGTTTACCTGCGCTGCAGCATTGATCAGCTGTTTAAGTTTGGTTCAAGCTGTGTCATATACTGTTGAATTCAATAATTTACATTTTTTGACAGTCGATGTTTGTGGTTTTAAAACCTTGACTTCTCCAAACCAAGGTAAACCTTAAACCTGGTTATCATCCCTTGCCTAGTATTAGGCATGTTAAAGTATTTTGTGGATAAGTGCTTACTGGAGAAACGAACAGTTTAAATGGTTCAGCTGGATTTGGTGAACTGACCAAACACTTCGAAGATCCAGTTAAAAAGAACGATTCATTGGTGAATCGGTTATCATTGATTCACAAAGATTCATAAAGCAGTGATTCACTCAACTAACCAGAGCTCATTTATTTTCTTGCAGAACTTGTCCAGTAAACTGGCCCAGATGTCCTGCCAGGGGAACCTGTGCCACAGTTTCCAGTCCTTCAACACCTGCTACACGGACACGGGCTTGTGGGGGCTTTACATGGTGTGTGAACCAGGAACAGTCCATGACATGATCCGATTCACTCAGCTGGAATGGTGAGAAATAGACCTCAGGATTCTGAGAGTCTGAGTGTTCGGGGAATATCATGGATTATTTTATTTTAGTGAGTCTCCATGCCACACATTGAAAGTCAGGGAAATTTGATATATTGAAGTCATGGAACAGCAGGGATTTTTTGTTTGTTGCTTTACATTTATTTAACATTCATTAGTATATAAAGCTGAAGTGTAAATGATTCGTCCTCCTGTGGAATTTTTATAAAAAAAATAAAGTATATATATTCCAAGTGAGTTTATCGGAGCAAGCAATTTTCACAGCATTTCTTATATTCTTCGGTCACACTTTACAATAAGGTTTATTAGTTAATAATGCATTTACTCACATGAACAAACAACGAACAATACATTTACTACAGCATTTGTTCATGTTAGTTAACATTAGTTAATGAAAATACAGTTGTTCATTGTTAGTTTGTTAACTCACGGTGAATTAACTAATGTTAACAAGCATGAACTTGGATGTTAATAATGCATTAGTGAATGTTGAATTATGATTAATAAATGCTGTACAAGTGTTGTTCATGATTAGTTCATGTTAGTAAATGCATTAACTAATGATCCTTATTGTAAAGTGTTACCTATTCTTCTTTTGCAGAAAGTCTTTTTTCATTTGGCTGGAGTGAAAGCAGTTAGCCCCCTTAAGAGTTTGCTTTTGGATTGTCTACAGAACAAACCACTGTTATACAATGACTTGCCTAATTAAACCTGTAAATTGCATTTTAAGCGGAATACTAGTATCTTGCAAAATAACTAGTCATGTACTGTAATCATGGCAAAGACAAAATAATCGAATTAGAAATAATTTAGTAAAGCTACTGTTAAAAAAACTTTGTTATTGGCTTGCCTTCAGGAAGTCTCTGTGCACGAGTGTGACTGAAAGCGAAGTGAACAGAGCCAAAAACCTGCTGAAGACCAACATGCTGCTTCACCTGGACGGTCAGTGCCAGATTAGTGTGTGTGTGTGTATATGTGTATGTGATCACATATGATGTGTGTGACGTGTGTGTGTGTGTGTGTGTGTGTGTGTGTGTGTGTGTGTGCAGGATCCACACCAATCTGTGAGGACATCGGGCGTCAGATGTTGTGCTACAGTCGCAGGATTCCTCTGCACGAGCTCGAGGCCAGAATAGACGTGCGTAAACATTAATTTCTCTCTTTAGAAAAAGAAATGCACGTACGGACAGACGTTTCACGAATACATCATGGTTCATCAAAACATTCATTCTAAATCTACAAAAATAATTCAATAAATCTAAAACAACCCATACGCAATAATTATGTATGCACATTTAATAAAACCTTACATATAATTAGATCTATGTTAAGAGGCACCTTTTTTAATGGTTTTCTATTGGCATCAAGTGTTTTGCATCAAAGTGTGCAGCGCTCTGCTTTTTTGAAAGTCAACAAAAATGCTGAGTTTTACCTCGCCTTTTCAGAACTGAAAGCAGCCGACATCAAAAAACCTCCATTACCGCTTGTTTTGGTGCCATAATTGTCTCTTCTTATGATTTTCTCTGGACAAGTGTGGATTTCCGCCCTTATATGAAGCTAATGTGGGTGTGTATTATGCAATTAACTAATATAGTGCACAAGGATGCATCCTGAGCACAATTCATACTCACTATATTAACTCAAGTACATGTGCACGTTTTGTGAATAAGGCGGAAAGTTTTCATCAGAAGTTCAAATTGGCGTATAAATATGAAAACCATACTTATTATTAGTCAATAATTTGTATTAGTTACTGATTATTAGTGAATGAGAGCCGATGTGTGTCCAAATCCAGCTTAAATCTGCCCATTTCTCTCCTTAGGCCATTAACGCTACAACTATAAAGGACGTGTGTCTGAAGTACATCTATAATAAAGCTCCTGCTATTGCAGCTGTCGGTGAGTGGACGTCTTTACTCTGTGCTCATCAGTGTTGGGTGAACGCACTTTTAAAAATATTATATTAATTTTTTTATTTATCTTATAACTGGGAAAGAGTAAAAAAAAATTCAGATCTAAAATGATGATATAGTAATTTGGGTAACACTTTAAAATAATGGTCCATTAGTTCATGCATTTACTAATGTGAACTAATAATGTTGTACAGCATTTATTAATCATAGTTTAACATTTACTAATGCATTAACATCCACATTCATGTTTGTTAGCGTTAGTTAATGCACAGAGAGTTAACATGAACTAACAATCAACTTAAATATTAACCTGCATGAATAAATTCTGTAATATTTAGGGGTGTCAAAATTAATCGTTTCTTCGGTGCACTGTGATGCAGAGGGGGACAATTCGATATTGGTTCAGTAATAGGTCATAACCGGTTATAACGTACTGACGTCATTTATCCCCTATGCGCGATGTCACAGTAGAATACTATAGCGAAGGAGGCGAGGAAGAGTAAATAAACTGCTCCTACTACTTAAAAGGTAAATAATTATGCACAATTTACTGCTTGTGAGTTTGCTGGACAGTCTTTCACTGACACTGAAGGAGGTACAGCATGAGCTGCTATTTCACTACTAGTGAGAAATGCTGTACAAATCCATCTCTGCCTCTCTCTCACACACACACACACACACACACACACTTCAGACATTTGGCCCACGGGGGTGTTCGTGGGTTAACTTTTCTCTGCTCTCGGCTGTTAAAGTGATACTTGTGTATCCAGACACCAGCGTGCCTGAGGTGCGAGTTTTCTTTGACGCGTCTATTACAGATTACCTGTGATAACCCCGTAATTTGCACATATAGACTGTAACCGCGGCTGTTGTTCCCACGTCACTCATTAGTGAACAGCGCTTTCATTTTTAATACCAATCGCAGCCCTTTCTGTTGAGCTGGTGAAGACAATGACCGATCATAAGGGTTTAAGACCTCGCTTGTCAGCGCTCAAAAAGCAAGTGGGATAATATTTATATTAGTTTATTTGCTATAAATGCTCATGTTTTCATCTGTGAATGTACTTGAGTTTTGTCTAAAACATTCAAAAAGAGTGTTTCTTTGAGCAGGTAAAATTAAAGGTACAGTTCATCTTACCGTTTATCTTACTGCTTGTATTAAAGGAGAAAATTGTATTACAAATAAATTATAAATAATAATATATTTATAGATTTTAATAAAAAAAAAAAATTCTTGTGTTGTAAAGAAAAAATCTAATTGTGTATGGAAAGCATCATCAATGCACAGTGATATCGAATTGAACCGAATCGATGGCATGATAACCGAACCGTGAGCCCAGTGTAGGTCCACACCTCTAGTAATAAATGTATTATTCGTTGTTTGTTCATCTTATTAAATACATGAACTAATGGACCCTTATTTTAGTGTTACATTATTATTTGTGTATAGATAAATTGAATCTTTCTGTTCATTCTCCAATCAAAACCAATAGAGAATGTTAAAAAAGTCATATCACAATCTTAAGTACCTTTTTAAATGGAAAAAAGTGAGTAAATGTGTTACCTTTTAAATAAAAGTGAACGTATATATTGTATTATTTCTGCCTTGTTTAAAAGATTAAGATTGTAATATTTGACTTATTTGTTAACCCAACACTATTACTAATGAATTAGTTGATATTTTCCCTAATTAAACACGCCAATCGTTGATCGTCTGCAGGGCCGATCGAGCAGCTGCTGAATTATAACAGCATCCGTAACGGCATGTGCTGGTAAACACTCAACACAGGCTCCAGAGCTCCAGATCTGCTTTTTTTCCATGTTTATTTTATTATAAAATAAAGAACAACACAAATAAAGTTAAAAGACCAAGTTGTGTGTGTTTTGTCATTTTTTGTTTTTAGCAGCGACCTGTTCCTGCGCCGCTTTCTTAGCCTTTATCATCTCCACCAGCTCCTGCAGGAGGAAAAATAAATATAAATGTCTGATATTTGTATTTGTTGTTTATTATTTAATGCGGTTTTAATTTAAATATGAATAAGAATGAGTTAAAGAAATCAATAATATTCTACCACTAACACACTCTTATTATAATACATGCTTGGTGACCAAAGAAGAGGACATACATTTATATGTTCAGATCAATGTGAAATATAATTATCAATAAATATAAATAACTCAAATAAAATGCTGCAGAATACAAATAAAGTTATGGAATAATTGTGTAGCACATTATTGTAATATACATTTTATTTATAAATAATAATTATTAGCATTTGCTAGTTACTTGTCACTATTTTATTGCTACCTTATTTGACAATTCCTATTGTCATTTTTCTGTCGTAAGCTGTTGTAATCAGCTCAAGTTATTGCATGTTAGATATATTTATTACTACTATTAACTAAATTTATTAAATAATATATTTGCACTATTTTAATTCTACCTTTGTTACTGCATGTGAACACAATCATGCTGAAAATGGAGGATTTAGAAATTGATTTTTATAAGGAAGATAAAAATATGCAGTCTACCATGAATATCTACTGTTTAGTTAGCAAAAGTCTACACTTTAGTGTGTAAAAATGTGTACAAAAATCTACCCTGAATATCTAATTTAGTGTGCAAAAATCTACATCTTAGTGCAGGGGTGTCCAAACTCAGTCCTGGAGGGACCTAGCTCCAACTTGCTTCAAAGTTTCTAATATATCTAGTAAGAGCTTGATTAGCTGGTCCAGGTGTGTTTGATTTGGGTTGGAGCTAAACTCTCCAGGACACCGGCCCTCCAGGACCGAGTTTGGACATCCCTGTCTTGGTGTACAAGTGTCTACCCTAAATATCTATATTTTAGTACGCAAAAAAACTAACCTGAGTATCTAATTTAGTGTACAGAAATCTACATTTTAGTGTGCAAATGTCTACCCTAAATATCTACATTTTAGTGTGCACAAATCAACATTTCAGTGTGCAAAATCTAAATTTCAGTGTGAAAAAAAATCTACCCTTGATATATATATATATATATATATATATATAGAGAGAGAGTGCAAAAATCTACATTTCAGTGTGCAAATGTCTACCCTAAATACCTACATTTTAATGTGCAACAAATATAAATTTCAGTGTGCAAAAATCTGCACTGAATAGCTTTATTTTAGTGTGCAAAAAAAATTTGGATCAAACTGTACTGTGATGTGCTGCTGTGTCATGTACTGTTGAATTCATTACTATTAAATACAATAATTCATATTTTTGTGGGTTTTAAAACTAGTTATCGTCCCATGCCTAGTATCAGGCATGTTAAAAAGTAAGTAATTTGTAAGTGCTTACTAGAGATGCAAATAATTCAGTTGGATTTGGTGAACTGACCAAACACTTAACAAGATCCGGTTAAAAAGAATGATTCATTCGTGAATCTTTCATCATTGATTCACAAAGCTTCATAATGCAGTGTTTTACTCAACTAAGCATGCTGAGTTTTTTTCCAAGAACTTGTCCAGTAAAAAATACCCTGAATATATACATTTTGGTACAAAAAAAAAACCACTGTAGTGTGCGAAAATCTACCCTGAATATCTGCATATTAGTGTGAAAAAAATATTTTGGTATGCAAAAAAAAATAACCTAAATATCTAATTTAGTGTGCAAAAATCTACATTTTAGTGTGGAAATGTTTACTCTGAATATCTGCATTTTCGTCTGCAAAAAGTATACATCTTAGGGTGCTTTCACATCTGTAGTTCGCTTTATTTGGTCTGGACCAAGGGCAATAAATGACACATTGTAGCATTTTCTGCCGTCTTTGGGCCGTTTTCACACCACACTGATTGCTTTGGTCCGAACCAGTTGAAAAGAACCAAAATGCAGTCATGTGACAAAATCCACATCACTCATTGGCCAGATGTTGTTGAACATATTTCCTGAACTGCTTTTCGATTGGTCAGAATTCACGTGCGGGAGAATGCCAATGGAACTCCCGCAAATAAACAAACCGGCAGACACAAAATGTTGCTTTTCACTATGGAGCTACGACAGCGCTGGCTGATTGTATCCCTGCTCATAGAATACTATATAGTTTGTATACATCACTTTAGACAAACTATACATTTCGAGAATGAAGCACGGCTGTGGTTGGAAAACAATGTTTTAAAGCATTGCAAACAGCGAAGGTGCATCGTACCTCACTTCAGGAGGAGGTGTGAATTAATTTAGCTAAACTGCAACATGGTCATCTTCCAGAAATATTACCAACGATCCATCAGGTAATGTTGGATGTACATTTTAAAATGTACATTTTAGTATGTAAAAGTCTACCCTGTATATCTACATTTTAGCGTGCAAAAATCTATACTGAATATCTAATTTAGTGTGCAAACTTCTACCCTGAATATTTGCAATGCAGTGTGCTGTAAATGATGCTGAAGGGTGGATCTGCTCACTTTATATCTCTTCATGCAGTCTTTCTTGGAGCGTCCGGGCACCGCCTCAGAGATCCTCTCCCAGCGTTCGGCTGTGTTCACCGGGTAGGTTTTCAGAGCCTGTTCCAGAAGCTTCTGCTCCTCTGTGGTCCAGGAGGCAGCGTTCGAGTCTGCACCTACAGCTGCACAAACGTGTGTGTTCACAATGGCAGACGTGTGTGTGCTGAATGCATAATATATCTAAATAAATAGCCACTAAATAGAGTAAATCTATACTGTATATATAAAAATATAGAGTAATGTCTCACCATCGAATCGCTCTGACGGCATGGCGTTGTCTACAGTGGGAGGAACGGCTGAATGCTCCTTCTTAAACTTCTCAAAGGCCTTTCGATTAATCTCATCTTTCTGGTGCGGATCTGAAATAAAAACAAAACAAAGCAAATGAAGAGAAAACACACAAACAAACACACACACACACACACACAGTTGATGGCGTACCCAGTTTCTGCAGTGTTTTGGCTTTATTGATGACATCTTTGGCGGTTCTCCTGACGCCGCTGCTGGAGTGCTGGTTCATGTAGTTAGCGATCACCTCCCACCTGTCAATCACAGAGAAGCTCACACAGGGGTCACAGAAGGTCACACAGGGGTCATGATCAACAGAGCGCAGTCACACACACTCACCTGGCGTTTGTTCCAGCAGGAAACAGGTTGACGGCTTTGATGAGCAGCTGCAGGTCTTCCTCACCCCAGCCTCTGTTGTTTTGTCCTCCTGCTGCACTGCTGTGTTCAGAGCCGCGCGCCGCCTGCTGAGCCTGCAGCTCTGCGTCCTTCTCCTTCTGCATCTGCACGTTCACCTCCTGCACCTGCACACATGGACAAACACACAGATAAATGCAGGTACAAACACACACATGCACTCACACATATGCACAAACACATGCATAGATACACAAACACATATGTAAACATACACATGCACAAACACACACATGCACAAGCATACACACACATTTATGCACAAATACATGCACAAGCTTACACGCACATTTATGCACAAATACACACATGCACAACCATACACACACATTTATGCACAAATACATACATGCACAAAGAGACATGCATATAAAAACAAACACGCATGTTCACACATGCACAAACACGCATACATAAGAACAAAAATGCACAAACATTTACACACACACACACACAATAATAAGAGGGCGTTACAGTATACATATAATATAAACATAGCAATTATAGTAATTAATATTAAGACATTTTACATTATTATTAGGAATAAAAACTAAATTTATTCTTATAAATGGTAAAAGTGTTTCAAGAAGGATAATAAAGAAAAACGTTTCTTGTGCATTAAATAACTTCTGAAGAATCACGTGAAGACAGCAATAATGGTGATCAATCCAGCATTAAATCACTGGAATAAACTGCATTTTACAACTAAACATATAGAAAACTGTTACTTTAAATGCTAATAATAATAATAATATTTAACATTTTTTGTATTTTTCATAAGAAATGCAGCTTTAGTAGGAGAAAGACTATCAAAAACAGAAATTACTGACCCCATATATTTGAATAAATGCAGAAATTAATTGCACACAGCAAATACAGGCTGCATTCTGACTGGTTCATGTGTTTGCAGTGTCTCACCTGTTTCTCCAGAGCTGCTTTACTCTGCTCTTTATTCCCAGCAGACAAAGCTTCATTGAGCGTCTGCAAACTACAAACAAAAACAAAACAAAACTCTAAAGTCCCAATCTTTTCAGAAATGTGTTCACCAGCACATGCAATGCTTTATTGTCTGTGTTTAACACCGTGCCAGCTTTATTTTAATGGCAAGCAAAAATATACTGCGGACATAAACTATATTAAGGTTTTACCATTTATTCATGCACTCTAAAACTGTATTTGGACAGTCTTAAAAACTGTATTAACAGTGTAGAAAATTGACTAAAAGCAATTCAGTAACACTTTATTTTAAGTAACAATTCACACCATGTAGTACTGGCTTATTACCTCCCTATTATTAAGATATGAACTGTTTATTAACACTTAAAAAGTATGATCTTATTCTACATCCAACCTTAATAACTATTAATAAGCATTGCCTTTTTGAGGATTTCTACCTATATTTGACGGCCCTCAGAAATGTTTCTACTAGGAATATATGAGCATAATATACAACAAAACAAAGGACCAAGCCTCTGCTTTCAAACAAAACAAAAGCATTTTATTCTATCCTCATGTGTTTATGTTTTATACCCACTTAAAAAGGTATAAAAGGTTTCAGCAAAAATCTGACATATTTGAAATGCATAAAAAACCCATCTAAAATAGTGCATTATAAAGGTATTTAGTACACACACACGCACGCACGCACGCACGCACGCGCACACACACACACACACGCGCACACACACACACACACGCGCACACACACACACACACACTGTCAGGAAAGTGATTTCTCTTGATTGTTATCTCCTCGATGGCAGGGAAATAGTTAATTGTTTGTTTATAGTGTGAATTGTACATTGAAATAAAGTGTGAGCATAAATTCCTCACAGAATTAAAACCAACACAAGATATTTGGAGTGTTTTTGAGGCAGTTTATTGACCTGATGAGCTCCAAGCGGTCGCAGAGCTTCTCCACCTCCTCCATCATCCTCACGCTGTCCGCCTCATTGTCTGTAAAGTAGTTTTGGCTCTGTGGGAATAAGAGACCAGCAATTCCAGTGTTAAGGATCTGACATTTGCAGTAAAACTTGAAACATAAATCCACAAAGAATGTATATGTTACAGGTATATTGAACAATTATCTTAAAATAATTCTTAATCTGTTTGCATTGTGAGTATCTGCAATATCTGTATGCTGTCAAACATATTGGACCTTTTCTTAATTTGCTGCTGTTTATTATAATTGCATGTGGTTTTTTAAATAGCAGCTCTCTCTGTTATTTTGGTGAATGATGTATTTGTTTACTGCAAAGTTGATATTTGACAATTTATTTGTGTACTTGACAAGGTCGACAGAGCACTTCTTGCCTTGCAGGTCATGCGGAGTTTCTGCCGCTCTTTCTTGATGGCTTTTTTCTGCGCCTCTTTCTCCTTCTTGGCCTGTTGAGCCGCCTGCCGAGCCGCCTCCTCCTGCTGCTCCTTCAGCAGCCGCGCCGCTTCCTCCTGCTGCTGACGTGCCTGCACACACACACAGACAAATAATCATATTACATATATAAGATTTTTTTAAACTGTGCACCATGAAGAGAGCGTTATTGGACGCTTATGTAAGCATCCAACAACATTGCGTGCATGCCAAAAAATATTTCACAGCTTATAAACATATGAAATATTACCAGGGCTTGACATTAACTTAGTAGTTTTACACCGTTAGTTGCCACTCGCCATTTTCACTAGCCACAATTTTGTTGTTGGGAAAAGATACGCATTAATTTGACTTCGGCATGCTAAAATGACTTCATTTAGATGTTGTGTTTTATCACTTGCCTCCTCGTTCATTTCACTGTTTTTTGTTTATGAGCTTACTCAATGAGCATAAGCAAATGGATTTTGCTTTCATAAAAAAGTAGTTTTCTTTCACAGGCCTTTTCAAGCTCAACACAACATGGATTTACCTTTTTTTTCTCTGGCCACACCAAACTAATTATTTCCTTGCCACAAATTTTAAATAAATGTGTCAAAACAAGCAAAATACTACTGTATACATACACTTTTTATTCAACAAAACATTTGACATTAAAAAAATATATATTCCCACTAGAGATGCCACAATTCTTAATACAATACTTAACCGTTCGGTACGATATGCACGGTTCAACACGCACTTCTGGTTTTACGTTTAAATAATTTTAATTTAAAATGTGCATTTTATTTCTCTCCGAACAGACTCTGTGCCTGTAAGTCTATGAGCTGAGATGAGGAAACTCCTCCCCACGAGTAAATATTCAATTACTATGCTCTAAAGTTAGGGGGCGCTCCACCATCATTCCACACTTTAACATGGCGAGCGGCAGTGAAGTGAGGCAGCAATATGAGAAAGCGCCGGTGTCTTTCAAATCCGCGGTGTGGGGACATTTCGGTTACACGTATAGACTAATCTAACGGAAACACTTCCAACATGACTGCTCATCTGCAGCGCCATCACCCAGCAATATCACTGTCTGAAGGCAGGATAGCAAAGAAGGTAATAAGGTCCTCCATAAAACAACAATCCCTCGCTGAATCCTTCCAGCAAACATACCCAACTGGTTCACAAAGACACATAAAAATAACAAAGGCAGTGTTTAGTTTATTTATATTTACTGAAGTACAAATATGTGTATTTGAAATGGTCAATTTATGTTTATTATAGGGCTGTCAATTGATTAAAAAAATTAACTAATTGATCACACTTTTTTGTGTGATCAATCATGATTAATCACAAATGAAAAAAAATCCAAAATACAGGCATTGCAAATATAGAAATTTAAAAATTATTATAATAAAGTATTGAATACAAACAATTGTATTCATTGTAAAATTGTATTGCGAGTTGAGAACATTAATTTGTCCTCCTTAACATTTCGTCACCTTGGAATTATAAGGTTCTGTCTGCGTTCTGAATGATTTTGAGATATTGAGCTTCAAAGTTTTTGCATTCCATACCAAACAGTATGTGTGTAACATTTGTTTTTTTAATAAAAAGGTCTTAAAATGTAAACAACTTATAAAAAAAACATCCCATAATGTAAATAAGTTGTCATTTAATAAGAATATGTCAATAACTCAATTTTGACAAAAATGTCAGATAGAACCTTATAATTCTAAGGTGACGATTTAACCAGTTGCTAAGACAGACCAGTCTATTGACATTATCGGGGACAACACACACACAGAGAGAGAGAGAGAAAAGAGAGAGTGAACAGTGCACTCTATTCAGATCATCAACACGCACGATCGAATCAAATTTGCTTAAACTAAGCGTTCTAAAGTATGGCTTTATTTCTCAATCAAGGATTCTGACACATCAACGTGAAGCAGACGCTTTACAAAAGTTGCGTGTAGTGTGAAAACGTCAAACTTAATGATACATTTGAGGGCGCTTGGAGTCAACTTAGAGAGGAATGGGCTGTCTTTGACAGCTTGCGACATCATCTGGCGCTTTCACTGAGCACATTTACATGGATCCATATTCTCCTTTATCCATATTTCTTTGCACATTAAACACACGCAGGGCCGAAGCAAGCTGAACTGCCGCTGTAGGCAAACAGTAATCACGCTGCCCCCAACCCGAAAGTGAAATAGAAACTTACCGGTTTGCTGATAAAAGTGAGGACCGGGAGCAAGGGGGTGGGTGTCGCGGATGAAAGTGAGGAGGTCGCCTCTATGGGCGCGCCAGCCCTGAACACACGTCGACCACAACAAGAAATAAAAAAAAAAAAAACTGCAACTGCGATAAATGCGTTAATTTTTTTTACGCGTTAAATATTTCAAATTAATCACGTGCGTTAACGTGATAATATTGACAGCCCTAGTTTATTAACTTCACATGCATGTTTATTTTTTAAATGGAGGAATTTATGTGTTGCCCAGTTTGTACATGGGCTACCAGCAGCTGTGAGATTTCAGTGTTCATTTTTTTATTATACAATACACTAGGAACTAGTGAACCTTTCTTGGCTTTGAAGTAAAATAAAGGAGTTTTGCAATAAATCGATTTTTTTTTTCTCTTTCTTAATGTTTCTACTGCCTAAGCATAAAATAAAAACAAAAAAAAACCACTTCTGTGTCAAGCCATCAGAACCGAACCTAAAACTGTGTTAAAAAACCGAGGTATGTATTGATCCGTAAGCTAACTGTATTGTTGCATCCCTAATTCCCACGCATCTAAAACTATGCATAGTCTGTTCTGGCTCCCAGATCACCAGGTAACTATGCATACAACAACATATTAAAGCAATATTGTTGTAAAGGATGATTATTAAACTATATTAACAAAAATAACAGCAAGCAAAAGAAAGCAGGTAAAAAACACTCCGTGCGCGATAATGAAAGGATGATGCTGTGCACAGGATTAATGTTAGGCTAATTAATAATGTGTTTAAAGAATGGTTAAAGCGAAAGCATCTTACAAAGAATCTCGAGCCCTTAAGGACTGTTTAGTTTAGTTTCCGGGCACGGTTGCTTCAAGTAAGGAATCGGCACAGGAGCTTTTAAACACTTGCGTGCACCAAATCATCTGTGCGCGCAACACTAAAGCCCTCGTCAGTGAGTGAGGAAAGCCTGTCTCACAGTGCTCGTGATCTTCTCATTCGTTATTCACCTGCTTTCTTTTTGTCAGTCGTGCTGCTTCTCGATTCTAAGATCACATTACGCATATAGACAAACGGTCATACACTAACAATCTAATCTGCAGTGACGACGAGCCAGCATTGGCTATTTAAAAATGAGTTTCAGCCAGCCAAAGTGGCTAGTGGCAGTGTCTGTCTAACCCACCACAACTGAAATCTACCCGCATTTGGTGAGTGTTAATGTAAAGCCCTGAATATTACTAAGACAATAATAACAGCAAGTGTCAGCACTGACCCGCTCTTTCTCCTCCTGCTCTCGTTTCTTAGCCTCCACTTTGGCCTTCTTCTCTGACTCTTTCCTGGCTTTCTCCTCCTCTTTAAACTTCTTTATCCGCGGGTCAGCATTGTAGGCCGTGTCTACACACACACACACACACACACACACACGCACACGCACACGCACACGCACACGCACACGCACACACAGAGGATTATAGTAAGAGCTAGGTTTGCACGATATTGGAAAAATCTGACAATGCAATGTTTTGTTTTTCAGCTATATATATATATATATATATTGATGGATTAAATAGCTCTATTTGGTAAGAATTCAGGTACAGAAATTGAACAATCAAATGTAAAACAGTATAAATAATTAAATAAAATATCTGTAATTAAAGTTACAAATGATGCAGTTTCTTGTGCCTGAATGCTTTAAAGCAGGGCTGCTCAACCCTGTTCCTGGAAATCTCCCTTCCTGCAAAGTTCAGCTCCATCCCTGATCAAACACACCTGAGCTAATGAATTAGGACCTGAACAGCACTTGATAATTACAGGCAGGTGTGTTTGATATGGATTGCAACTGAAATCTACAGGAAGGAAGATCCCCAGGAACAGTCTTTAAAGTCTTGACATGCTCATAGAGTCACAGGTCTTAAAACACATGCAAATGATACAGTTTTGCTCTATTATGTCAGATTCTCCTCTCTTTATGTCAGTAAAAAAATCATTAATGACTCCACAAATCTCATGTTATGAACTGTGGCTCCATAATAAGAACTTTACATTGTAGACCCTGGGATGTGACTACTGCAGATGCACACATTGCCATTTCAATGCTGAAACTATATAATGTGTAGCCCTAAAAGAGCTGATTTTGATCCTACAATCTTCACTCACCAACTAGGGTCCGTATCCGGTTCATCTCCTCCTTCTTCCTCTGAGCTCGAGATGCTCGGTTCTGCTTCTCAATCCAGCGCCGCTCATCTCGACTGAACGACAGATTTGAGTTTGTTTATTTATTGCCAGATCAGCAACTCATGGCCAAGATCATCATAGATATAAAAATTATAAAGAGTTAATAGTATTCAGTTTAAAGAGCCCCTATTATGGGTTTTTGAAAATGACCTTTCATGTAGTGTGTAACACAGCTCTAAGTGAAGTGAAATATCCAGCTAAAGCTTAAATCTGAACGTGAACAGTTTTTAAAACTATTGATTCATCTATAAAAGAGTCGACTCATAGTGGTTAAAATGAATCGTCTTGATAATGAGTCTTTAGCCGTTTCGGTGTGACGTGGTCACGAAACATAAGCCCCGCCCATTTGTTGCATACAAACCCAGGGCCCGGTTTTTCAAAAGTAATCCACTAGGATTTTGTATAACGGATTGGATCAAATCTTGAAAATGGGTTTTTCAAAAGTAAAAACGGATTACATAATTAGATTAGATCACATAATCCAATCTTGGTTTTGATCCGGATTAAACCTTTAGTTTGGGTTTTTCAGACCTTTTTTGCAGGATTTGGATCACTTTGATCCAAAAGAATCTGGATTAAACTGATCCCATCAGAAGGGTGGATTCAGTGCGGATTTCATGCCCAAAATGTAATGAAAACTTAAAAAATGTATCAAATAATCCTATATTTGGATCATGCAGCAGTATCTTACAAGAGATCCTATTTATTCATAAGGTTTTAATTGTATTTGTTTATTCAGCCTCTCAGTATAGGCCTACAGTAAAGTTGAAAGAGTTTGGCCTCATAAAATAATCCCCCAAACAGCTGTCAAAATTGACCAAAAACAATAAATTTAATTCTGTCACTAATTAAAACATATATATACTCATCACAATGGAAAATATCTTTGTTTTTTGAATATTTATTAGTGAGTTATGCAATGATAACAGAATAACCAAAAAAATTGCAAAGAATGGCGATCACTTATTTTTGAAATAACTTTCAACAATTGCAAAAAGCGACTGAAAGGGCAGAAGCACAGCTTCATCTGGCAGAGGAACAACTGACTCTGACCAAACTGCAGCAAACCAAGGCCGGACTTGAGAGTCGCCTCCTAAAGGTTACGCTCAGATAAGCTGGTCTCTCCACATCAGATGAGGAAGTCTAAAATTATTGCAGAGTTTTTGGCATTAAGTCTTTTTTTTTTATTCAATACATCTATATTTGAAACAATTTTTAGTTTATTAATGTGTGTGTTTTCATTTCAAATAAAAACAAAGTTATATTGACCCCACACTGGCTATTCTACTTGTTGCTCTTTTAAATATCTGTAGTTCTACAATGGGATTTCCTATCCTGTTTGAGCACTGGTTATCCAGATTTAGTGATCCTGAAAAGTTCCTATCAGGATCAGATTGATCCAATCCGATGTTGCTTTGAAAAACTGGCTCAAAAAGTAAGCTGGATTACGTGATCACGGATCGCAAAAAAAGGATTACTAAATCCGGATCAATTTTATTCAAATTAAACCTTTTAAAAAAAACGGGCCCTGGAAAATTTAAACACAGCAGCAAAGACAAACAGATTCTGAAGTCATGAATTATGAAGACGCTGTGCTTACCTGGATATTATTGGAAGTGTAAAGGAAAGAAGTGCTTCAGCAATCTACATGCTTACAATCAACTTTCAGTACACAGCTCATGGATTAGTTTCTTATACATTTTGTTACACCAAATTATGTGACCATCGTATTCTGTGACCCTAGGCGCTGTTCTCACTGTTTGGCTTGAACTTGCTCCCAAGACAGGCAAACAGCGTTTATACTGTCACATGATTGATAGCGCACATTGAGCACTCAAGGGCACTAAGCTGTTTGAATTTACAGAACATGAAATTTTTCTGTGTGAAATACAAGGGATTTCATAAATACTAGTATTGAACAGTTGGTTCCAGCGCATTCACATGAGAGTATGTACGCTGTTTGCATGTCCAGTCCGCCTGTGGGAGCAAGTTCAAGCCAAACAGTGAGAACAGTGTCTACTAGGGTCACAGAATACGATGGTCACAGAATTTGGTAACACGTGCAAAATAAGAAAGGTTTACTAGGTACAAGTCAAACAAGGGAGGCTGCTGCGCGCTGGGCTTCGGGCTGGTGCACAGCACTGGAAAGGCGATGGGAGCCAGAGGACAGAGGAGGAGCGCTGGTAAGCGCTACAAACCCCCGGGCTGGGAATGTGATCATTGGGCAAAGCAGAGCACAGGTAAGCCCTGAGAACATATAACACCTCACGCAAGAGATGCCACAGCAATGACTGCAAATAGAAATGAACTACAGCTGAGAAGGGAGAAAAGCTCCAAAATGAAAGATAATTAATGAAATCAGACCTGACCCATGACACATTTCATAAGTGTAAGTAAATAGCTGCCTCCTTGTTTTCTCTAGCTTGTAATGTATTTAATTGTGTTGTTACTTGTAACTGCGTGTACTGTATCAGGTTAACTCTATACTCCCATATCGTGTCTAATGCCACGTTGAAAACGCGACGCGTGCTGCTTTGTTTACGGATTTAAATGGGTTTGTGGTGTTTAACTGCACTGTTTTCGGGGGTGAGGTGTCTGAATAACACTATTGAGAACTGGGTACTGTTTACTGTGGTGTTAGTAAGTTTACTATGAAGCGTGTTTCGGGCGTCCGCTGCGATCGGATCCTATACCAATGTTGGCGACCCGCGGGCTTGATAAACCGTGCAGGGCATTTTACTGTCTCGCGCTGAACGCTGTCGACCAATCGCAACAGGCTGTCATCGATCCAATCAGCGCAGATTAGCTTTGCGCTAAGGAGGGGTTTGGGAACAAATGAATCGCTGAACGATTCATATGGGAGTCGCTGGGATAATTAGGTAAAAATAAATGCATATTATAAGACCATGAAAGTGTTTTTTGACCTTGCATACATATCAGTATGTTGTTGGAGACTCATAAAACCAAAATATGACCCTTTTTAATGTATAATAGGGGCTCTTTAATAAATAATAGTATATAAATAGCATAAATAAAATAGAGTACAAACATTTTTATAAAGTTTTTTAGGGTATTAAATTGTGAACTATAATAACAATGTACAGTAAATATTCAACCAATAACATATGACAGCAGAAAACTCCTTACCATTCAGCCTTTTCTTTTTCCTCCTCGTCTAAATAGGAAAATTCTCTCCAGGAGTCAAAGTTGTACCTTTAGAAAGGCAAAGATAATAAGTATATGATTCTGTTTTTTTTTGGGGAACTTCACATCATTTTTGTTTAAAAAAATCAATACATACATTTTATTTTTTAACTCACCAAAATGAATAGAAATTATCCACATCTTCAAACGACGACTCCATAGTTCCCAGACTGGGGAAGTGCTTTTTAACAGACCACCTGAAGGAAAGAAATGCATCAGTAAACGTGTCACATGACTGATATTAATCCCTCATCTCTGGTCATTTTACCTGGCGTTCCTCTCAAACACCGGTGCAAACACCTCGAAGAAGTTTTCTTTGCCTTCTGCTTTTGTAGGAACTGCATTGTCAAACGTTGGATCGACGCTGTCAAATGCTCTCCGCTTCACTGGATCTGACAGGATCTCTATTGCTGCAATTATATATATATATTTATATATGTTTATTATTTAATGGCATGTCAGCAACAATGGCTATTTTCATGTCAAAAACATTTCATTAATAAATATACAATTAAAAAACAAGCATATATATATATATATATATATATATATATATATATATATATATATGTATGTATGTATGTATATATATTTATTAGATAAAAATTTTAGCATTAATATATGATAGAAAAATAGCATCATTTTTATCCTATTAAATTTTTAACAACATTAAATATTCATCAATGCTAACTCAAAAAGCATATACAAGACGAGTTATGCATTAAGAACAAAACATGCAAGAAGACTTAAGTCATGCATTTGACTTGCTCAAACCTTTAGTTATGCATGTGAAATAATCATTATCGCCTTCCACAATCTGCTCTCCTGCTGCTTTCCGCTTGTCTGGGTGATGCTTAAGGACCATCGCTTTGTCTGTGCACAAAAACGAGAACTATTCACTTTATTTGTGCACAAAAAAAGAAATACCGGCTTTATCTGTGCACAGAAACAAGAAATATTTACTTTATCTGTGCACAAATACAAGAAATAGTTGCTTTGTGCATAAAAGCAAGAAATATTTGCATTATTTGTGCACAAAAAAAGACAATAAATATTCTTAATACACAGGAGAGAACATTAATTACATAAAAATATTAATATTGTCTATCAGAATATATAACAACAATTATTTGATATTTTCAGCATCACTACTTCAGTCTTCAGTGTCATTATTCTAATATGATCAAGACATATTTATAACTATTATCAATGTTAAATCAGTTCATATTTTTGTGGGAACTGTGAGTTTTTTTAATTATAACCTAAATGATCCTCTTATCATTGACATAAATATATCACACCACTGTCTTGAATTGATAAATATATTAGAAAATATTAAAGATTTGATTTTGAAGACATATTAAAGCCAAACTTACGAGCAGCTTTGATCTGTTTCTGCGTTGCTTTATACCTGACGTGTGCCAGACCTAAAACAGCATAGTGATCTTGGTTCTGTAACGCAAGAGAAGTGTGTCAGTGTTTTCAGTTCACACAGTCTCTGACACACACACACACACACACACACACAAATTCAATTCAATTCATCTTTATTTGTATAGCGCTATTACAATGTGGATTGTGTCAAATCAGCTTCATATAGAAGATTATAGTGAATTGAAAATGTCAGTTCAGTTGAGAGGGGTCTGGCTGCAGACTTGGTCCAGTGCAATCTGAGCTGCATCCAATGCTTTTTAATGCGCTCACCTAACCCCACCCATAACCCTACCCCTCACAGTGACATCACTCACTCCTTCGAGTGCATTGTGTCTGACATTGCATCGCTGAGTGATGCAATCTCAGCTTGCATCATAAAGGCTGCATCCAGATGCTATTGGGTTCAGTTTAGTATAATATTCACTGCTGAGAGTCCAAACACTGAAGAGCAATCCATTGACAAACACATACACAGACAGACACACACACAATAGCTAAACCTGCACACACTTAAGCACAAATACACTTATTAAATATGGATTATCCACATAGATATCCCCTTTTTGAAAAGAACACTATTTAATCACTATTAATTATTACTTCAGGTTTTGTTACACAAAAATTTAACAATAATTACTGTGAAAAACATTATACAAATAACAACAAACACCTTCCAGTCTTTGGGGTCCAGTGTCTTCAGCATGGGATACTCCTCCAGCTGAAGCTCTTCGTCCTCCTCTTCCTCGGAAAGCTCCTCCTCTTCCTCCAGCTCTTGAAACGAAGCAGACACATTTCTGTTCCTGCGCTTCAGAAAAGCCTCGAACCAGCGGCCGACCGGCTCCACCTGAACCTGCACTGAGGCTGACACACACACACACACACACACACACACACACACACACACACACACA